>PVLD010006425.1:0-100876 GCA_004027595.1 Dinomys branickii | reverse complement strand
TAATTGGGACCTCATCCTACTGAAAAGTTTTTGTACATCTAAAGAAATCACCAGCAAAGTGAAAAGAAAACCCACAAATTGGGAAAAAATCCTAGCTGGCTGTCCCTCAGACAAAGGTCTTCTATCTAGAACATACAAAGAATTAAAAAACATGTACCTGTCCAAATTCAAAGACCCAATCCAGAAATGGGCATCTGAGTTGAATACACAATTCTCAGACAAAGAAATACAAATGGCAAATAAATATATGAGAAAATGTTCCACATCCTTAGTCATTTGAGAAATACAAATAAAAACAACATCGAGATTTCATCTCACCCCAGTAAGACTGGCCAGTATGAACAAATCATCCAATAACAGATGCTGGCGAGGCTGTGGAGAAGTAGGGACTCTATTACACTGCTGGTGGGAATGCAGTCTGGTGCAACCACTGTGGAGAGAAGTTTGGAGATTTCTCAGCAAACTAGGTCTAGAGGTTCCATTCAAACCAGCTATTCCTCTTCTGGGTATTTTCCCAGAAGATCTGAAAACATCATATCACTCTGATATATGTGCACCCATGTTTATAGCAGCGCAATTTGTAATAGCTAAAATGTGGAAGCAACCCAAGTGTCCATGCACAGAAGTGTGGGTTAAAAAATTGTGGCATTTTTATATAATGGAATATTATTCAGCTGTAAAGAAAGACAGTTTTGGGGACTTTGTAGGCAAGTGGTCAAAACTGGAGTCCATACTCATAAGTGAAATAAATCAGCGATACATGTGCAGGCAATGTATTGTATCACTGGTGTAAGAACCCGAGCGTGGGAATATAAACTAAGAAACATGAAGGAAATCTGTTCTAAAACAAAGAACAGATGAGACGAGGGAAAGGAGAAAAGAAAGAGGCAAAAATGTATGTATGTATATATGCATATACATATATGCAGGAGGGCTAACATGGTTCTACTATTGTATTATATCACTTAATGCTAAGTAATAATCGATGACGGGTTATTTGATCAATCTTGTATGTCTGTATGTATTATCCTGAACACACACTTTGAAGATATCAATATGCAAAGCAGCAACTCTTCATGGTTTTTTTTTTTTTGTTGTTGTTGTTGTTTGTCTGTTTTGTTTTTTGTCTTTTGATTTTTGGTTTTTGTGTTTTTTCTGTTGTTGAGAGTATTAATCATGTGACTAAATTTGCATGTCCGTATATGGGTTCATATATTTACACTTCGAAGATACCAATGGATAAAGCAACAACCACTGTTGAGACCATGTCACCTTGTCTATAGATTAGTTGTGATTGTACTATTTTTTATGCTAATTGGTGTCTGTTTGTTAATATGTTTTTGTACTTTTATTTTTTTAAATTAAAAAAAAAAAAAGAAACCAAGGCTAATGACCAAATATTAGAACAAAAGATGCTCCTGAAACCCCATTACTTGGGAAATTACTTAGGAAATTACAAGAATTTTAGGGGTTCTGTGCCAGGAGCCAAGGGAGAGACCATTATACACACACATATATACGTAAAACATGCACATGTAGAGAAGAGTTAAATAACATAATATATTTTTAAATACAGGAATCATAGAGAATATTAAAGACAACAATTAGTAAAAGGTTTTCAAATTTATATAGTATTTATTTATGTTCAAATTAGTAAAGCATTGAACAATTCTCAAACTGAGGAAGCTATAAAGATAGCCTTAATAAATTTCCAAGGGGTGGTATCCAGATAACATTTTCTTATAATTGAATTCAACATTACAAATACATTCTTAAAGATGACTAAAATATATAAAAAATTGGTATATTCATAACAGAATACTATTCGGCCTTAAAAAAGAAGGAAATCCTGTCATTCGCTACAACATGGATGAACCCGAAAGACACTTTGTTAAGTAATATCAGTCCATCATAGGGAGGCAAGTACCAGATAATTTCATTTACATGTGGAATCTAATTTAAACTCATAAAAGAGCAAAGAATAGAACAGTGGTTACCAGGGTGGGGAGCAAGTCCAAAGCTGTTAGGGAGATGTCAGTCATAGGATACAAAATCTCAGCTAGACCACGAGTTCAAGAGATTTTTTGTACAACATGGTGAGTACAGTTGACAAAATGTATTGTATTCTTGATTATCACTATGAGTAGATTTCAAGTGTTCTCACCACAGAAAATTTGTTAGATATATTAACTAGCTCAATTTAGCTATTCCATAATACATGCATATTTTAAGGCATCATATTGTAGGCTATATGTATATATATTTTTGCCAATTAAAAGAAAAATAAATAGAACTACTAATTAATGATAAGTATCTGAAGACACACATTTCAAAACAATTCACAAAGAAGAAATAAAAATAGAAACTAGAAAATTCTTACAACTGAACAATAAATTTCCACACTGAAGCTTGAGGAATGGACATCCAATCACAAATCATTAGTTAAAAGGAAATTAATAACTTTAGATGTTTATATTTAAAAAGCAAAGTTCATAAATAATGAGGTAGCCCTCTCATTGAAATCCAGTCTTACAGAAGATAGGAGAAAATTTTCTCCAATTCTTACCCTGAATACAAACTAACAGAAAGAATGAGAAAGGAATGATACAGGTCAATCCTACACAGTTCCAACCTCACATAGATTATTAATAAACAAAACTGATTGATGACCAAATTGGGCTTATCATAGAAAGAGAAAGTTGGTTTACTAGAAAATTGGTAAATGTCATTCACCCCCATGATAAATTAGAAGAAAAATCATAAAATCAAGTCATTAGCTCTAGAAAAATATTTGATAAAGCTCAACATTCATTTATAGTTTAAAAAAATCCACAAACTAAGAATCCCTTGGTCTGACAAAAGAAGCATACCAGAATAAAAAAAAAAAACTCACAATAAACATCATATACTTATTAAAATTTGTCTTTAAAAATTTTCTTCTAAAATCAGAAGAAACACTAAAGTGCCAGCTATCACTATATGTGTTTAACATTGTCCGCAGGGGCTGGGCAGGATATAAATATAATAAAAAAGATATAAAAATTAGAAAAGAAACTATTTTGTTCCTATAGGAATTCTAAGATAATCTAAAGATAAATTATTATACCAGTTGTCCAAAATGCTTGGGACCAGAAGTATTTTGAATTTTAGATTTTAAAATACTTGCATATACACACTTATGGGAATGGGAATGGGAACGTACAAACAGGAAATTCATTTGTTTTCTCTATACTTCCTGTAGTTTGGATCTGGAATGTCCCCAAAGGGCCATGTGTTAAAGACTAGGGCCCCAGCCCAGCACTCTATTAGGAGGCAGTAGAGCCTTTAAGAGGTGGGGCCTAGGTAATTGGGAGAGTGCCCTGGAAGGCGATCCTGGGACCTTGGTCTCTCTTTCTCTCTCCCTGCACCCAGCCCAGAGGCAAATGGACTTTCTCTGCCATATGCTCCTGCCATGATGTCCTGTGCCAGTGCTGGCCCAAAGAAACAGGACCAATTGCTCTGGACTAAAACTTGCAAACTATGAGCCAGAATAAACTTTTCCTCTTAAAAAGTTGATTAGCTCAGGTATTGGTTAGTATAACTAGAAGCTGATGAACACAATACCTTATTCACAGAACCTGAAAATAATTGTACACAAAATTTTTATCCTGCACTTTGACTGCAAGCTGTCACATGAGCTCAGATGTGGAATCTTCCACTTGCAGCATCATGACATCACTCAAAAAGTTACGATATTGGGGCATTTCAGATTTTGTATTAAGAATATCCAAGCTAGCAAATTTAAACATTATGAAACCAATTTTTGGAAACCAACTGCATGTAAATGGTCAGCAATAATCACTCAGAAAAGTAATTTAAAGACATCATTATCAGTAACAGCAAAAATATAGAGTACCTAGGAATACGTTTTGTAAAAGATGTATAAACTTTGTAGGTAAAAAATTTTGGAGGAGTTGGTGTTGGGGATTAAACTAGGGCCTCATGTACTCTATCACTGAGCTAAAAAACTCAGACCTCAAAAGATTTAATTGGATTGAAAAGCACTGTATGAAGTTTAAAACACACAAAAAAACTGCTTTTATCACAAAGGTAAAAAAAGGATGATTAACACAAAAGTCAGGAAGGTTTGACCTCCAGGGTGGAATGTTAGGGAAGACAGTTTGCTTTTTAACTTGTATTCTATGTGTATAAGTATTCATGTTTTTAATTTTTTAAAGTATACTTATACCTTTTATATTTTCTCTTATACAGACAAGATATTTTACAGTTTCAGCAAAGGTCCAGGAGAAATGTAACCAAATCAATGCCCAAAGTATCTTAATCTACTATATCAAAACACAGAATTCCCAAGTTCTACAAGTAGATTATGAAACAAGATACTAACTTTGTGAACTTTGGGAAATATGTCTTGAACAATCATTTCATTTCTAGAAGAGGAGGAAGCAGCTACTATAAAATGCTAGAATAGCCCTTTTAAAAAATTCAGTCTTACAGGCAATTGTCTTCACCTTTTAGTTCTAAATGGTTTCTCTCAAAGCAGTTTACCTAAATATTCAGTTATTTACCTCTGCACACAAGGTAGAAAATCAGAAGTCCAATCACAATTCAGGAACATTTAAACAAGGATCAGCTCAAAATAATGAAAAATTTAGGTTAAATCTCATTTATCTACCTCATAAGCCTAATGTACTGGTGTTTCACATCATTTGTCTTTACTGGTAAATAGAATGCCAAAAATTTGCAGATGATTTACTATTTTGAAAAGTGTAAATGATGGGGGTTTAAATTATAGTGGAATAAATTATGTCCTATTTGCATGTCAATATACTCCCTTGGATGTGTGGGAAAAAGGCCTAGAAATATGTCTGGTTTCTAGCATTTAGCCTATAGCCTGCCTTATCTTTATGGCAGTGTGTATTTCTAAAAAATGACTATCTCAAGGCTCTTCCAGGAACTTTCCACTTCCCCATCAAGAGTTAGAGTCTATTTCTACTCTCACTTAACTTGATAGCCTGTATAAGTACTTCAGTGAACAGAATACAGTTGATTGATACCATCTGATTTAAAGGGTGGGTCATAAAAGATGACAAGGTTCCTGCCTGAGTTTGCTTCTCTTGGGTTGTACACTGAGCTGGTATTGAAGCCTGGCGACCCTGAAGCTGACATGTTGGAAAGACAGCAAAGAAAGAGACATCTGAGGAAGCAGCTACTCTGCTCTCCTCAGCTCAGGCTCTAGACACACAGTGGGTTAGCTTCACTGACATGGCCTCACCAGCCTCTCAGCCAACCCAGCTAAGGCTTAGGGGAACAGAGATCAGCTGTCCCTGCCTCTCTCAGCCAGATGTAGATGCACAAGTCAAATAAACATGGCTGTTGCTTTAAGACATTAAGTGCTAGAGTGGGTTGTTATGCTGCACTAGATAACTAGAACAGCTCCTGTATCTAAGGCAAGGACGCTGAATGCCAATGTTCTGCCTTTATCTGTCCAAACGACAAAAGATCAAAAGGCATCAGTTCATACAGCATGGTTTCTTAAAAAGCAAAAGAGTAAACCTCACCCTTGAAAGTCAAATTCCATTTAGGATTTATATACCTTTTGCAATTAACCAACAGTGTCCATTAGTAAGTAAGTTTATAAATATGTTATCTGCAAAAAAATTCTCCAGTATTCCCGTTTTATATCTTCAAAAGTCTCTGGGTACTGGTCAACAACCTCTGCATATCAATGCAGTTTACTCAATTACTGTATCAACCTTCTATTTTAGTATATGGAAGTTATGTTGCTGTCTACGTACATGATCAGGTGTCTTCCAAATCAATAGAATCAAAAGAATAACACCAGGTTCTACATACTTGATAGACGACATATTTGATACTCATCTGCTGTCAAATTTTAGGGTAAAGTAACCAGACTTTAGAGCTAAGAAATTCCTCCTTACTGTGTGACCCTAATCAAGTTATATAACTTGAACATTTTCATGGATCTACAAAATGGAAATGATACCCTTATGCCTTGTAGAGTGGCTACAGAATTAAATAAGCCACTGTACCTAAAATATTTAGCATATCTGGTACTTAGGCAATCAGTAAGATGCTATTTCTTGACACTCGGGTTTTAGCAGAATGACAGGCTAAAGGATAATGAGAGCTGAGGGTCTGCCCAGTTGAGACACCTTCCTAAGGAAGTCAGGTGTGGGCTCCTGTCTGTGAGTAGGCCTCCAACCTATGCTTGGAATTTCAACAAAAGCAGCTACCAGGACCCTCTAGTTTGTTTTGCTCTGTTTGGTGAAGTTGTCTAATGAAAAATATTTGAGCAAATTTAACACTGAATTCTCATTACGGTCTTCTCTTTGCTTAACATGCATCTTAATCAGCAAAGAACTAGTTTTTGTTTCTTTTCATTTAAAGGGCATTGGGGAACTTCATGCTATAGAGATATCAGAGCTGAATTTTGGCCAGTTATGTTAAAGAGAGGGAAAGAATCAAAATAGGTTACCTATGAGTTTTAGCAGTTCGGTTTGGTCATCAACCTCAAAATATGAACAAATGCAACAAATGATGCTGTGGGAAGAACAGAGAACCAGTCATTTTTCTGGATGTTTTGTTTTATTCAAGCTCAACCTCCAAATATGTAGCAAAGACTCTTGGATGGATAAAGTAGGACATTGTGAGACCCAAAGTCCTGGCTCCCTCTTGCTATGAGATCTTAGCAAGTGGCTTCTGCAGGCCTTCATTTGTGATAACTGAAATGCCTCAAGATCACCTGATCTAATGCTCTCACTTGACAGGTAAGAAGTGAGGGCCAGAGTAATTCAATGCCCATCCTGATGTCATAGCTCTCATGGTGTTTAAACTCAGGACTGGTAACTAAACTATCAATGATACTCATTCCACAACACTTACCTGATTCTAAAATGAATCCATTCCAATGATACTGAGAAAGGGGTGTGATATGCATTCCTATTAAGATTAATTTAAAACAATTCCAGAGGTCTCATGTTATTTCCCAATTTTTAAACTTTCTCCTGTGACAACAGTGTCTTGGACAAGAGCCCATGCCTAGGCTGAGGCCCTCATTCTCTGGACTTGAAAGAGCCCTATAAATGCTTTTCACTTGATACATTCCAGGACCCAGAGGATAATTCTAACGCTATCGCTGGTGCTATCCCTGGCAAGTGGCAGGTATCCAACAGGAAATGACAGACTTCTGTGTTTTATAACCTACCGATGACAGAGTCACTATTATCTTATGTGCCAAATGGACCAACTAAGATGTGTGTCAAAAAGTCTACCTACCTACCCAGCTGATGTGAGTTCTTTTTAATTCTTCCTGTCTGAGGACCAGAGAAGTTCTTTAAAAAACACAGGTTTGAGTGACCACATGGTAAAGAACCCTGATTTCCCCAAAGAAAGATACTTCCATTGGTAAAGGGAAGATAAGACATCGTACAAATCTGGAGCAGTGGGCAAAGGGTGATATTTTTCTTATTTAACTAACTTAAATCAATCAACCGCACTGACCTTGATACAGGTCTTAAATTTAGTACCAAACTGAAATTTGAACACTTGACTGTTACACTAAAGTAAAAAAAAAAACTGTGGAAACTGAAACGATGAGAAAGATAAAGAGGCCCAACAACCAAGAAATAACTACTGTCATGGAAATGAGGCAGCCCAGCAGAGAAGACAGGGGGAGGTAAAAGGTTGGCATCTGTTGGGAAGACAGTGAGGGATATATTTGAGAACAAGGATAGAAAAAGTAGGGTCCAGGCAGCTCCTTGCCAGGCAGGTTCTAATACAGTTTGAATGGAAATTTCCTTTTAAAGAGTGTAAACTCTGTCTCTAGTCCTAGTCTAGACAGCTAAGTTAGGTAGAAATATTGTAGGCAGTCAGACAGGGCTGGGCCCTCAAAGGAGTCAGTGCATAAGGTAAGAACACATTACAACTGTGGGTGGAGGTGCATTTGTTGAAGGGCAGGCCTTAGGAGAAAGATGGAATGATTACACCTAAATACCGCCCCGAATAAACAGTAACAATCAATATTCTAATAAGCAGCAGTAACCTGGGTAAGAGACCATGACTTGACCTATTCCTTCCAGGAAAGGTCCTTGCTCTTTCCACGCCCACTTGCTATGTACTTGCTTTCCCAATGGATCAATATTAACTAAGTGACTATATGTGTAATCTTATTGGTTGCCCAAAGTTTTGTCCCACCTTAGGGCCACCTCCAGATTTTGTATCCACCTCATGGTTTTTCTCTGTAAAACTTCCTTTGAGAAGTGGGCTTGTGGGTAACCCATTTTCTGGCTCCCCTCCTGTTCCTCTCAGGCAGGAGCTGTGTTTCCCTCAATAAAATTTCCCACTCTTAACTGCCACTGTTCCTCAAAATTAATTCTTCAGTTTGGGGGGACATGAGCTCAGCATATCAAACATCCACTAGGTTGGGAGTGATAACATTTCCTATATATCTTTTGGAGGTTCCCAATAGCATTCCTACACCAGTCTCATACTCAGAGAATGAGGTTCCCATTAGATGTCCCCGTTTGAGGTGTGTAGGAATGAGACAGAAGTGTAGCACAGATCAATCCTCTTTCTGCTATCCAACATCGTAGCTACTTGTTAGCATGTCTGAGGAGCTAAATTTCATTTTAAGTGCTAAATTTTGCTGAAAGTTAAATTTTAGAGATGAACTCATATTAAAGCTCATTCACTTTGCATTTTTATTGGACAGTAGATTCTGAAGGATTTAGAAAAGTATGCCACTACTTATTCTTTTGAGGCTCTGGGCTATCAAAGTCAGGGTCTCATGAATGTTTGGAAAGTGTTCTACAACTGAACTGCACACTTAAACTCCACTTTTATGTTTTGAAAGATTCTAACCAGTATCTGTTTCAGCTTTCTTTGGTAAAATTATACCTGAGTATATCAGCTCCCTTTTATTTTTAAAGCTTATAAATCAGTATCTATTTTAGCTTCTTTGGCAAAATTATATTATTGTACACTATCTGAAGAGCATGAGGCTAGTCTCTCCTACTGGATTACCCTATCCCAGTAAACTGAAATTTGACATTTGGTTTATAAATTTGCCTCAGATTGATGTCAGTCAGCAGGCATCTGAGCAATTCTAATGTATAAAGATACCAGAGCTGTAGACCACTCAAACTGACAGACTCCTGAAACAGAACACAGTAACCTCTTATCTGCATCCCAGGCATTCTTTGTATGCATGCATCATTAGAATTCAAATATTCAAGAGTCAATATCATATCACTTTAGTCTTCTTTTACATGATTCCAAAAAGGGTGTTAAATAATCTCAATACTGTATATACATTCCAAAGAAGAAATTTTTAAATATGAAACAAATATGTGGCCAAATGATAGCAAATTTATATATGCCTCCACATGTATAAATATAACTTCATAAAGTTAAAAAAAGTTCTTCTAATGAATGTGATGTAAAAAAATTGCAACTCTTTGGTCTAAACCATACTGACAGATAATGAAGCCAGTTACCATCAACACCTGCACTGTGGGGTCTTACATCACTCCCCCAGAAAGCATCCATGTGAACACAGCATCCATGCTCACACATTCCAGTGAGACAGGGACAGCTAGCCCCTCTATTTTCAGAGCTGAGTGATTGATTAATTACAGAGAAGGCAAACAACACATTTAAGGTTCAGCATTTGCTAAAAGCCACTATTTCCACTCAGACCTTCAGTGGTCATTTTAGGAACTGCCATTAGATGTACAAGGTGCTTGTTAATGGGGCAGTAATCCCACCTCAGAATATCTTCAAAGCTTCATATCAGTGACATCCTATTTAATCAATTGTGCTTTACCTCTTATACATCAGAATTTGATAAATACAGCAGTATAAATCATGAACAAATCTTTTTTATCTTTGCTTTATGAACAAAGGCATAAGCTGACATAATATTTACATACATATAAAATATCTACCTTCAAATTATCTATTTTAAATCTGGGTTTATTCCAGAGTCTAACTGGAATTTTCCCTGACTTAATTTTGGACTGTACATTCTCCAAGACTCAGGTCTTCAGAGTAGCAAAAAGCTCCTTGTGTAATTTTCCTGAGTTAATCTACTCATTCTTCTCTTCCTGTTTTTAAATTCACATGGGATCTAGGATCTCAACTGCTCTGGCTGTTCACCTCTTCACAGGATGCACTGTCCTTTTCCCACCCTTGCCCCCAAAGAACACGAGGCTTCGTTTGCTGCTCCCTGTGGCTTACCTCTGCTCCACCACCCACTCGGGCTCCCATTCCCAAGCAGAAAGAGCCATGGACGCTGCCGTCTTGCTCTCCCCACTCTGGTACTGTTCCAATCAGGGAAATATTCCTATGGCAACCAACATGCACCATCTCACTCCTCTTCCCTGTGACTTCCCTGCTTGTGTGGCAGACATTTGGCAAGGACACTGAATTACTTTAACTTGCCTAGCAACTAGTAGCCTGTTTTAGCCCCTTTAAAGGTGACTGTTTTTTTTCTTTTATCTTTTAGAACACTTTCAGGGGCTGGTTGACTAGCTTTGGAAAGGGCAGCTGCCAAATCAGCCTCCCTGGGCTCTGGCCTAGAGCACATACAATTACTGGGCAAAGTGCAGCCTCCTCTGGCTCCCAAGTGAAAAAATGTTCACATGCTCAAGGCAACAGCTTGAGAGCAGACAGGTCTAAGGGCCTCACTCTGGGGTGATTCCAAGGGGATTCCAATCTTTTGAGATCCTCAGATTCCACTCTGCTAAAATAAGGAGTCAAATTATCAGTAGTTGTATTCATTCAGGAAGGGAATCCGGGCTTATCCATTCATTATTCTGTGTATTTCAGACCTTCCTATTTTTACTTAACAGTCTGCAAACAGTTATTTCAGTTCATTGATTGTACTTTACACGTAGTTTTTGGTAACAAGAACCAACATAGGCCCAACTGACTGACGCTACTGCAGTCCATATTTTTATCCCCACTGTAAATTCTAAAGAAATAGCTAAAGTGTCTCTGATCTAATTTTGGTACTCTAAAATTAAGTGCTTCTGCTGAAAATCTGTATAGGTAGAGAAACCTGTAAACAGTGAACAGTTTACCAGGTTATTGGGATACTCTGCTGAAAGATTCCATGCATGCCTGATGCCTTTTAGAACAGAAGCCCAAGGTGGGTGCTTACTCCAAAAACCACCAATGAAATACTCAAGCCAGGTATTGCAGCAAAACAGAAGCTACTGGACAAGCATTTCTGCTGCTGGCTGCAACCAACTGCCTTGTACAAGGAATGCAAGGTCACTGTTGCAGAAGGAGAAAACTGCTAATGTAGGCTAGGAAGAGAATCCAGAGTGGGTATTAGGGCACAAAAACCATTCTTTGTGAGACAATCACTTCCACCTGTAGGGAGCAAAAGACCCACTCTTTTATACTTTGACGCTTCAATTAAAACAAAAAAACAGGCTTCTTAGTGACTTCTATAGTTTTTGAAGGTCAAGGACATTTTTAGTCAAAGATCTGTTCTAATGATGATACATAGTAAATGGTCAGTAAGCATTTACTGAAAGGAACTTTGATACAACAATAACTAAATGTAAATTAACATTTTTATACTATTTTACCTATTATACTTATAAATTAAATTTTTGTCATACTCAGTGTTGACAAGGGTGTGGAAACACCTGACATTCTTATATCCTGTTGGTAGAAGTGTAAATGAGTGCAGTTATTTAGGAGACCAGTTTAGGGATTTTAAAGATGCACAGAGTTTCTCACCAGTAATTCCCTTACTTTTTCTCACTCATTTGTTTTCTACAAATAAATTTACAAAACTGCAAAAAGACATGTCTAGGAATATTTATTAGAACATTATTTGCAATAGAATAAAACTAGAAAAGTCTAAATGTTGATAATCAGAAGAGACATTAAGTTACTGGAGTATTATATAACCACACAAAATGAGATGGAACTATACATACTGATAAGGGCAGATATCCAAGATATATTGCTAAGAAAATATATTGCACAACATAATCTACATAGGTATCCACATATACATTTATATAAGCATAGATGTGTCTTATATGTGCATAAATATGTATATATGTGTGTACACATGTGTGTACTTGTATAGGAGCAGAACATGAGTTAATTTCTGGCAGATATCAATAAACGTAACAATATATATAAGGAATGATATTTAGGAATACAAATAGGAAGGATTACTCTTATTTTCACTTTGTAGCTTTTTTTAAAGAAGTTGATTTTCAAAACAAAATTTTATTCGTTCTTCAAAAACATGTTAATAATTATTAGCTGTTTTTGTATCAATAGTGTTGGAGAATGAATGCAGTAGGGCCGTTCAAGTCATTCAAGCGGCCCTGTGTGGCAGTGCAGTGGCGGCCAAACGCGCAGGCAGCACCCCAGGAAGCGAGAAGCCACAGAAGTGGAAGGAGCAGCTCAACTACACTGGCTTTTAATGCGCCAGGCACATTGACTGTACCAGACCTTATCAGAAACTTAAAACCATAGTAGGTCTACATAAACTAAGATAAAAAGTTTGGAGACATACAAACATATATACAACAAATGAGCTAAGATAAACATTTCTTCCTAATGTCAGTCATTTTTTAAGAGGAGAATGCAGAGAAATAAAGCCTGTTGCTAAATTAGACACCCTAAGACCCTAAAGCACTGTGCATGTACTCTGTACATATTCCTTTGTATATGGAAACTGCCAATAAACTGTATTCAAGAATTCCAAGTTATGTTAAAGAAAAAGACAGAAGGTATAAATTTGTCTCTGGAGGGTAAAGAGATACTTAACATGCAGAGAGAGCTCAAGAGAAACTTCCCTGAATCATTATTAAATCAGTAACAATATAATGAGGACCATGGCATAAAATAATTTTTTCCAACTTCCAAAGGTTAGAAAGAATAGTCTACTTTAAAAATGGAACATTAAGGTTCATTTACACATTACTCTGAACCTTCTAAATAGTCCTCCTACCTTTTTCTTTGAAAAAAAAAGTCAAGAAATAAAACTTCCCTCATTGCTCATTATAAAACTCCAGAATGCTCTTGATTTTGCCATTTAAACTGCCTATTGTTCTCCTAACTCCAGGAAATCTCTGAAAACTAGACATAATGATTGTTGTGACTGCTTTCACTAACAAGAAATGAAGCTTTCTGTCAAAAGAAACACTCTCTCCATTTCTATCATATGTAAAACAAGCTGCTTTGAGGAGCGTCTTCATAGACTGAGGAGCTTCTCTGACATCCTGAAAATGTACTACAAAAAATGTGCTACAAAAGATGAATCAAAATGACAGATAAATTTGTAGGAGTTTAGGGGCCCTGAATCAAGGCCAGCAGTTTTCTGTAGCTGTTGGTTTCAAGCAGGCACCTAAAGTGGTATCTTTCTATGGTCTGTTAGCCATTTCAGAACTTTAGAAATATAATGGTCAATTCATTAGAAAGTAACAAATAACTAAATAAATTTTACGAGAGGACTTCAAGATGGTGACCGAGTAGACAGCGGAGAGAGAACCTCCCGGAGGAATGCCACTCAGACAAAGAAATATAGGAATATAGCAACATGTGAAGGATAGAAGGGAAAGAGGTGGGTATCCTGAACTCAGGAAGGATCTGAAATGGGAATTGAAGCTCTCAGAAAGACTAAGCAAAACCTCTGCTGGAGGAAAGGATCAGAGATCCGCCATGGCGCAGTCAGAGGGAGAGGAGAAGGAGGAAGTCACCATTCCAAGCACACCCATGGCCTGCGCCCTTGTTCTGGCATTCGCAGCTTCAGCTTCAGAGGCCCACGCTCACAGAAGCCTCCCAACTCGGCCAGGGGAGAGCGGAGTTCCGAGAGCTGGTCCAGGGCTGGAGAGAGGAGGGCGCAGCCCGGAAAGGAGGCAGTGGCAGTCAGGAGCAGTTGTCAAACCCAGTGTGAGAATGAGAGGTTGTGACAGCCACTGGGTCAGAGTCTCCACCCTGCAGCAACCTTCTTAATCAGTGCCTGGAGAGAATCAATGCAGCTAGAACACAGCCCACCACGCCCGGCTCTGCACCTGCCTCGAGGCGGTGGCCCCCTGCCTCTCTGCTGGGTGAGCTGCTACCGGCAGAGAGCAGCGGGGAACCTCAGCAGTGAGCCACAGCGGCTCCCAGGGATCCGGTCGAGGAGCGGACGGGGGCTCCAGCACTGCAACGGGAAGGAGATGCAGATGGAGGTGGATCGTGTGCCCTGACGCCCTTCTCACTCCAACATCAGGCAGGAAGCACGAGCTGGGTTGCCAGAACTCAGCTCCCACCCTGAACTCTCTCTAGGAGCACCTTGAGTCTCGGCAGCTTGAGCAAGCACCGCCTGTTCCTGGCAACAATGGGACAAATCCACGGTCTTCAGGACTCACCCCAAACTATTAACGTGAGCACCAAGAGGGTCTCCTTACAGCTTGCATATATGAACCTTGCATGAACCCATAGCAACAAATTAGATGAAAAGGAGCAGACCGGGAGTCTGAAAAACAACAACATACTCTATACAGCAGACCCGAGAAAATCCTCCAACTCTATTCTAGAACTAATCTTTAAACTCAGTTCATACCCTGAACTAACACAGTGAGAACGGGGCGGGGAGATTTCAAGCTCTTATACTAAGCGTCATAAGTTTGTCCAATGCCCAGCTGCAAGGGGTGGGGAATGATAATACTGGAGATCAGGAGGAGGGAGGAGGAGAAGAAAGGGCCTCTGGCATTGAGGCAACGGGACAGAGCTGAATGGGTCACTGAGGGCACCCCGATGGGGGCACGTGCCCTTCGGCTGCTCTGCTGCAGGTGCCATGGCTGCTCCACTGTGGGCCCCATGGCTGCTCCGCTGAGGGCCCTGTGGATGCTCTGCTGAGGGCCCCACGGCTGCTTTGCTGAGGGCCTCGTGGATGCTCTGCTGTGGGCCCTGCAGCTTTTCCAATGAGGGCCCCGCTGAGGGCACCCCATGGACTGGACCCGCCCCACCCATAGCATGGCGACAGGGTGGAGCCAGGCAGTCCGCTGTGAGCATAGGTGCTTTTCCACCTCTGACCATGGCAGTTTGTATATACCCATGTATGTTATAGTATAGTCTGAGGCAGCTATATCTCTTCCCAAGGTGAGAGTCCAGGGGTATAGATAAACCCAGGAATACAGTTATTATCACAGGGAAGATGACTGATTGAGTGGTAGGGCAACGGAGATGAGGGAGGAGAAAATTGAATGATCAAATGGGTCATCATCTGTGTAACTGAATAATATGTGAAGGTAACATTATGTAGGACAGCATCCAGAGCTAATTCCCTTCTATGTTCTCTATAATTTGTATTTCCTCAATCGTTTTTGTATTAACAGAAGTGAAGATAACTTTATATTATGCAGCATCCAGTGCTGATTCCCTACTATCTTCTCTATAATTTGGTATTTCCTTTAATGTTTACGTGTTAACTAATGTGAAGATATCATTATGTAATACAGCATCCAGTGCTAATTCTCTACTATGTTCTGTATTTTGTATTTTCTATATCGTTTATGGCTTATTCTGGTTCATGTCTACATTCTTTTGTCCTTAAAATAAAAAAAAATGAAAAAAAATTTGTAGGAGTTTTCCCCTTTTTGATATAACAAACTTGTAATTATTTCCCAATTAGTACTGGTTCTATGGTTGGAGACCTGACTTCTTGCTCCAGAACTGTTAAGGGCAAATGACAGACATAAATTTAACAAAGGAACAGCAAATAAATTGACAGTTGGTAGTTCTTTTGAATTCTCTTAATGAAATAACACATAAAATGTTCTTAGAAGAGTATTTGGTAACAATAGAGCACACATGCAAAATTAGCAATTACATAGAATAAGCTACTTTATTTACTTAGAACTGCGGATTCCTAGTACTGGAAAGAATCTAGATGTTATGCAATTTTAACATATCATGAAAAATTAGACACAAACATAAAGCAAGGATCAGCTATGCCCATAGTGCCTGTCTCTATTTAATTAGTGGCCTAGTCAGGCATAAAACAACTGCAAAAGAATGGCTGGGACAAGACTTGGAAGTACACAAGCAACTTAAAAAACAGGGGAGAACACAAGACTGCCTCAGTGTCTCTATTAAAGGTTAAGTGGCCTGTGCACTGAATGGGAGATAACAAGAGCTCCCTCTCTTCTCTAAGTACAACCAGCGCAGGGCAGGGCATGTGAAAGATGTGTAGATGGGTTGGTAGGATGAACATAGGTAGTGCTCTCAATACAACACTCTTGCAGTTTCTGTCTAATATACAGGGCTTGAGAGTAAAAGACACTATCTGAAACAAAAAAGGAAAACCTAACAGAGACACATGCACACATCCCTCAGATTTCACTATAGGTTAGCACCATGTGGAAGTTGATTTATGAATGAAGTGTAGTTAAGGCAATTACAGAAATCTAACCAAGTTTTCAGGGGAAGCAGTTGGCCTCTATCTTGCACTAATGTCTGGTCATAGTGGAAATACCGAAATATATCCCTCCTCAATTGTGTACAAGCAACTCTTCTCTGCCTCCAACCTCAATGATGCTATTTAAGTATCAGGAATTTTTATTTTAAGAAACTGAAAGAAAAGTGAAAATCTTGTTCAAAAGAATGTGACTGTATCAGATAACATCTAAGGGATTTAAGGGCATATAACTAATTACAACAGTACCTTACAACAAATACTTACTGTTAGAAGGAAGGTATGTGTGACAATATTGAACTATGGATGAGTTTTAAAGAAATGGAATTTAATTAGAGGAATTTAAATTAAATGCTAATAAAATATTACCAAGTAGCAATCCTTCCAGATCTATTGCAATGGCTAAAATCACTCAGTACATAGTTAGGATGCCAATAGAAGAAAGGAGGCATTTGAAAGCAGATATTGCTCTCAAGCAGGTTAACGTGTTTCCTAGCAAACACGTTTACATTCTTCATTTCCTCTGTGGGCCCCTTCTTCACAGATAAAACAAAGTAAGCTGAAGAATTACCCTAGAGAAATTACCAAGGACCATGAATTAATGGAGTACAAATGAACTACATTTCTGAAGAGAAAACAAGGGCTCTGTCAGATGGCCACAGCCAAGTGCATCTGGATGTATTTTTAAATGAGTGTTTATACTCCAGTGCTCATCTACATTATCATGAGCAGCTCTGTCTTCGCATACAAAGCAGGGAAGAACTGCTGAATGCAGTCAGTGTGCTGAATGGAGCCGAGAGTGGGTGGGAGGGAGTGTCTGCCCCCTTTCTGCTGTTATTTTTCTTTCCCCTCCTCTCTGGTACTCTGTGATATACTGACAGCTTTTTCAAACTGAAATGACTGAGAAAGATGGGCGTGACCATTTAGACTCAGGAAAAGCACACTAGAAACTTTTGTCTAGCCTATGTAGGCTACTCATTGTCCATGAATGGAGCTATTCCATTTCCAAAGCACTTTAGAGACTGTAATACCTCATGTGATTCAACTACCTGTGAGACAGGGCAGGCAGGTGTCTTCATTTTACAGGAAAGAAGGCAATAATGTGATGGTGCTAGAAAATGGTACAGCTCACTACAAAGTCTTGGAAGTAAATGGCAAGGCCTTGTACATATTTCTACCATGAACTGGGACCCCTCCCCTTTTGTAACCAATCCCCTTGGAGCTATAGAAAACAGAACTCTGGGTAAAAGAACCATGCATGTGTGGGTCCACCTTTTACTTCCATTATGATGTTACGAGGGACTTACCAGATTCTAGGACAGTGACTTGTTAGATGTCAAATATAGTTTTATCTGCATCTATTCCTCTCTTAGAGAGAAACACAGTCCTAGGGGAAACTTACCTACTGTTCTGATTTTTATTTCTTACAAAATTTGAGATATTCATTGAGGGTAGGACTGGGTAGCCTAGTAAGGATAAACAGCAAGTAACTGAAAAAATTTTATAAACACAGAATTTAATACAAATGCATAATTAAATTACCTTCAAGTCTTTGGATGTTGTTTCTATTCCTTCTGGAAAGAATGATGCCATTTAAGGAATAATGCTACTCTGTAACTATAAGTAATGTATTAATATGAAAGCAGTGGAGTTTTATCATGGAAAAATATGATAAATTATAATATTAGTTTAGATTTGGAGCTACCTAGTATGAGTGAAGTCCTGGAACAGAAACGAAAACGAATAAACAAGAGCACTGGAGGAGATGGTTCTCTGGTACATTAGACTAAGTTTCAATCTCACTGGTTCCATTTGGGACCAATGTTTGTTTTATGCAATACTCTATCCTGGGAGTAAACTTCCAGTTTATGAAATGGTCTAAATATACTTAAATGATTTCCAGCATATGAAGCCAAAATGAGTACTGCTAGAATTAAAATACAGATATATTTTTCCTTTGAATGCCCTAAGAGCACTTAGCAGAATGTTTTGAGTTATGCTGAACCCAAGTCAATTTATCATTTGACTGAATTTGATGACGTAAGGGGCGAATGCCTCCAAATTGGGAGGAATCTTAGAAATATGTTAGTATGTCTTCACAGTTAGGTTATAAAGGAGTACATGCAGTATGGCCCATCAATTTATTTCCATTCATATTCATAAAAAATACACAGACACACATATAACAATGTATGTTACTGTTTTAACCTTATCAATAAAATCAGCAGAACTGTGGGTCATTTATTTTTTAACTGACTGATTTGCACAGCTGGGGACTGAATCCTATGGTGCTTTACTACTGAGCTACATCCTGGCCTTTTTCATATGTTTTATTTTCACTAAGTTGCCCAGGCTGGCCTTAAACTTACTATCATCCTGCTTCAGCCTTCTAAACAGCTGGAATTATGGGTGTGCAGTGTTCATGGGTTTGTCTGTCTGTCTGTCTCTCCTTCCTTCCCTCCCTTCTTTCCTCCCTCCAGGAAAGAAAAGAGTAAACTACTATCCTCAGTTTATGACACATTCTTTTCATTGCAAGATTCTCTCTTGCTTTATCTATTTATCATTTAGTTTTTTATTCTCACTCCCCATCCTCCCTCATGCAACCATTCTGATGTGTTTACAAGATACAGTATCTCTTTTGTGTGTGCTCTTGAAAAATGGGTATCATTTTGTATGCATGATTTTGTGTGCATGTATCTTAACCTGAGAAAAGGGGTCTTCACATCTCACTGTTTTTTCTGTTTTCACTTGACACTATGCCCTTGAGATCCATCCATGTTGATCAATATTAATCTAATAAACTGTTTCTATCTTCTGCATAGTATGTTTTATGTTCATTTATCAAATCTAAACTACCCATCTTCTTAGTAAAGAAATTACCATGTGTGTATATTTTATGTCCTTTTAGAGTTCACAAACACACATGAAATTTTCATACATCTCTTAAGAGTGTATCTATCAGGTCATATGATACTATGAGAGGCCCTAATTTGAACAAGTGGGGCCAAATTATGCTCCAAAATGATGACATCAGTCTATGCTCCTACTAATGATACACAAGGGCCTCTGTAGCCTGAGAAATACTCAGTATGCTATACAATAATATATCATTATTGATTTAAATTGCATTTCTCTTATTCCTAGGGATTTAGAAAATCTTCTCCAGTGCTTGATGGCCTTTTCAGTTTCTTTCTCTGTATACTGCCTGTTGAAATCCTTTACCCAGATTTTCTACAAATAACATGTATTGCTTCAAAAATAATCACCCACCCCCAGGGAAATCATCTGAATAAGACAGGCAACAAGAAAAATCCACACATGAGGACAGATGGTAATGAATCCATCTTCTGAAAGTGGCAGTGACTTGAGAGTGAGCAGTGAATTTGAGAATGGTATAAAAACAGTAACAGCAACTGATGGTGGTATGTGAAATCACCTGTTACTGTTCCTGGCAGGAAGTAGATGTTCACTAAACACCCTTTCCTACCGCCATCTTCTAAGACTATCACAACAAATTGTGAGAAAGGAAAACCATGTATTATATTTATTCCCCTTGAATGGATAACAATATTGCCAGGAGGAATGCCCTGATGTACCCGATTGGTGAGAGAGGCAAGCCCAACTCGCAAGTTTCTAGTCCTTCCTTTCATCTCCATTAAGGGATAAGCTTGGCAACACAGTCTGGCTTTGTACCTTGGCAACACAGTCTGGCTTTGTACCCCAGTTTCTCAACTTATCACTATTTTGTTTTATGAAAATCATCTTTGAACCGCAGTTTCCTCCCATCAAATGGGGTACCAGTGATGGTATCTTCCTCGTGGGGTTCCAGTAAGGATTCAGTGATTCCCAGGAGGCTATACATAATATTGCCGGGCACTAAGCTGGTGTTCAGTGAGTTTTAGCCAATGCTGTTGATATTACTCAGTTTATCCTTAGAAGATGAGAACTGTACTAAAATGACACTGTAAATAGTCCTTTATTAATGGCCTTTAATTGCCTGGCTGTTAGAATTCATTTTGAAAGGTTTAAGACTATACAACAGCAAGTGAATACCTTATATCCTAAAAACTGTACTTAATTCTAAACACTTTTCATAATCCATTTTTCCAATTTACTTTTAAAAAAAAATCTTAAGGAGATAAACATTTTCCCTCTGAGGTTTTCTGGGTTTAATTTTTCCAGGTCCTCCTTGCAACTCTAGTAACACCTCCGGGGAATTCACTTACCAGATAGAACAAAACTATTGGAGAACTGGCTTCCATACAAAGCAGGGCAGCATTTTTCTTTTCCTTGTGCCACGATTATTCTTATTCATATCTCTAGTCATGGAAGCGAAGAGGCTATTAGCTGAAGACATAAAGCAACTAATAGTAATCATGGCCTGAATATAAGCGACTCTCATTTTTCTTAGCTTTTTAAAAAAATGAAAATAGTACGTAAGAGAATCAAATCTAGCAGGTACAATAAAACCTGGGGTGATGGGGAGCAGTAGCAGTTGGAGGGCTGCTCAGAATCCTAAACAAGTGGTCAAAACTTTTTGAACTGCAAAAGTAAAAGCAACTGGTACTAAACCTGTTCAACGATCACTAGGAATTCTAGGTTTAAATATTTGCAAGGCTACATTTACCCAAGTCCTTGTGAACAGTCGCTGCTGCCTACATAGTAGGCTTCAGTTTCCTGATTAAGAAGTGAAACAAAATTTCCTCTCCACTTCCTTTTCACTCTAAATTCTGGGATTTAGGGTTAATCACTAAATCTAGACTTGTAAAAACATTTTATATGTGCACATACTGACACTACCACAGTTAAGTTAGTGATGTAATTTATTATTTTATTACACTAGCAGTTATATTATTAATGGAATTCTGATGTCTTTGAAACCCAAAAGCACGTAAGGATACTGCTACCAAATCTACCTGGAAGACAAGGATTCAGTTGAAAATAGCCAAGTGCTCCTTCTGAGGATGGCATTTTGACTATGCTTTGCCTAAACATGATTTCTCTTAAAATACAAGCTCAAAAATGGACAGCTACTTCTTTCTCTCTGTGGATTTTCTCTTCTTCCCAAAGCTGGCCTGTACAGATAGGATGCTCAGAGACCCCCAAAACTAACCACTAAAAACTGTTTGCAAATCTGCTCAGAAATGTCCTGAATACACAATCATATTCTGAAGTTAACAAACAACACCTCGGGAACTGACTTGAGTCCCAGAACAAATGGATAAATAGATTTACTTTACCAAATAACACAGTCAATTCATCAGCTGCCTCCTCCTCAGGTTATCAGTCAAGGAAAATAATCAGGGTGAAAACAAACAACATCCAATCATCAGTGACTCACATCCCACTCAACTCTCAAGGGTAGGGGGTAGGGTAGGATGAGAATGTGTCATAATGTTACGGTTCGTGTCTATGTGTCCCCCAAAGCTGCACGTAGTTACAGGTTCAGGCTTCTGGAGTTTTTGATTGACTCATGCACGGTTCAATGCTGGGATTATGGGTGTGAGCGCTACACCCCACCTAGGGTGAGTAACTGGAATACAATATAAGAGAGGGAAAGAGGCTTGCTTGTTGCCTTTCTTCCATTTTTGCTCTTAGTGCTTTTCACCATCATAAATTGATGCCCTCTGCTATGTGCCAGTCTGCCTTGGAGCCAGCTGAGTGCGGACTGAAACTCCCCAAACTGCACGCTAAATAAACCTTTCCTTCCTTAATTGTGGGTTCCACGTATTTTGTCTCAGCAACGGGAGAAAAGTAACCAAGACACATTATAACAAGGATATTTTGATACATGAAAGATGTTTATGTGGCTCTAAAGTATCAGCAATTGTTTGTTTTGTGGGGTTGGTAAGGGAGATTTTATTTTTAAATGTTATTTTAAATTATGTAAGATATAGGACATAAATATGTATAAAACAGCCATCCTCATATGACTCTTCAACAGGTATTTTTTTTAAAAGGTAGAGGGGAAGGTCTGAAAATTGACTGATAAATTCTGCTGAAATGCTTATTTTGAAAACAGATTTGTTTTAATGCAATTAATATATTAGAAAACAATTTAAGTACACTGCGAATTGTGTGTTTATGAGTCATCTCATCCATAGAAACACCAAGTAACTGCAGAAAACCATATTCAGCTGATGGAAGCATATGCACCTGCCTGTGACACCTATCAGCAACCAGCTCTCCCGGCTCCAAGTGTTATGACCCTCGGTGACATCTGTTACAGCTCTCCAATGTCTCAAGACTCTTTACAACACTTTACAGCTACAACAAGCCGCAACCCTTTCCATGCCCACTTCCACAAGCAAACTTAGAAGTTTTTCCCAAGTAAAAGTGCCATATCCTTAACCATTTACACATATTAACAGTTACCATTTTTAACTCACTTCTATATTTTTAATATATCACTGACAGAAGGTTTGAGTATTGTGCCACTAGCTCAATATTCTCCATTATGCTCAGTGGTTTCTGTTGCACAATTTTGTAAAGCATGGGGACTTTCAGGAATATATGCCAATTAATAGCAGAACAAACTGCATCTTTCTGCAAAGTAAACTCTGATTTTTCTCTTAAGGCTGCAATGATCATATTAATTTACTTCCAGTTGATAAAACAGAACTGATGGCTGGACAGCTCTAACTCCGAGAGGCCCCTGAAATACATTAATCTTTGACTAGTCACTGGGTATGACTGGGGCTAGAAAGCAGGCTACGCCATCACTTCAATGATGATCCTTATTCTTGGTTTAGATTGTATAAGGATCATAACATATACATGTTATTAACTATTAGAAAGTGCCTTTACGATAACAGGACAGATTGGCACAACTGGAAAAAGTCAAAATACCATCTAACCAGGAAGCATATTCAGAGATATGGTAAGAGCCAATGGCACATTTTGTCACACGATTTGATAATTTAAAATAAATCATTATACATTTTTGTAGTCATTTTGTCCCTGATGATTCCTGTGATTTTTCCTTCTTACTATTCTTCCTGAAATCCACCTCTTTGTTTCAATATGGCCTTAAGCAACAGATGCCAGAATTTGTTTTTTTCAGTTTTTGTTGTTTTTTCCTTCTAAGGCATGAGTGGGTAGGTGGGAGCCCACACAGATAAAGAAAAACCTACATTGTTAATAATGTGAACAAAGTATACAAATCCTCACTGTAGTATGAACTCAAAGCCTTCAGGGATTTTTCTTCCTTTCAGCAGATGACTATGTCAGTAGAGACCTGTCGACTATGTCAGTAGAGACCTGTCGACTATGTCAGTAGAGACCTGTCAACTGACTCCCACCAGAGCTAAATGATGTCCACATCTCCTCCTTTATACAGAGGTACTGGATGGAAGCAGTTAAAGAAAGAAAAGGCAGTTTTTACTTTTCTTATTGATGACAGTGAATTGCATAGATAAAGCCTAGTATAACTCCTTAGTTACCAAACTAACATTTTCTTTGACATGATGTAAGGTATGGAGTAAAACCCAGCTTTGTACACGAATAAAAAATGTCTATATGCATTTGTTCACCATACTTGGGGATATATGTTCATTTGATCTATTCCCAACTGCTTTAGGACAGTGTGTAAAGATGCATATTGTGAGGCTGAGGATATAGTTCAGTGGCACAAGCACTGGCCTGGCAAGCGCAAGGTCCTGAGTTCGATTCCCGGTATCCTCCCTAAAAAAGAAACCAAAAAAATGCATATTGCATAGTAAGATAAAATAAATACAAATATTAAAAATGAAGCAAATGAGCATGTATTCATGTATATGAAAATACACACTATATTCAAGTCATAATTCAAACGAATTAAAGACAGCTATCACAATGAAGAAAACAGTGGTGAAAAATCCTCAAACTTCAGGAGAAACAAGAATGTACTGAAGAAAAATCAGGGGCTGAATCCAGAGTCCTAGGTTCAAACATCAGCTCTTCTATTTACTTCCTGGACAAGTAATTCAAACATTTTGAGTTTGTCTCTTATAGATAAAAATGAGAATATTCCCCACCTAAGATTGTTGTTTTCAAGATTAAGTGATAATTTTGCAGAGGTAATAGATCTTTAATTCTGCCCTATATCTTTGGCTTCATACTGTGTTAAGAAATTCAGATTGGATGAGCACCCCAGAGTTCAGACATTGCCTTAGCTGTCTCAGACACTATGGATCTGATGGGCAGGATATGAGCACATACACAACTCCAGACCCAGGGATACTAGTGAGAGACTACTTGGGCCAACAGAGTAATAAAGCTGAAAAACATTAGAACAGCCTCATTTCAAATCTTTCCACAGTGTGGGAGACTTTAGGACAGCAGTTCTCAAAATGTGGTCCCTAGACCAATAATATCAATGTCACTAGGCACCTGAGAACTTATTACTAAGGTAAACTTTGTGCCCTCCTGCATACTTACTCAACCCAAACCTTCCAAGGGAAGGTGATGCACCAGATTACAGATTATAACAAACCCTCCAGGAGATTCTGATGAAGAAGTTTAAGAACTATGATTTAGGAGACATTGTTTTTTACTGTCCAAACTTGTCTTTTACTGATAGAGCTGAACTTTACAACATTGCCATAAAATACTCTTACAAACAGAGCCTTTGGATAGAGAGAAAACCCAAATTTGTATCAGCCGAATTAAAGCATGCCAAATAGCCAATAATAAAGACACTGAATTACTAATACACTATCTAATCCACCCAGTATAGGTTTATTATATTAGGGCAAAAATGTTAGTAAACATCACTTTGAAATTTGGCGATGAGCCCTGGTTTCTGATGTACACCTGTGATACACCCTCACTCACACAGCTTCCTGGTGGGCCACGTGCCTCTGGAGAAATCCAGCACTGCAGTCAGTAATGGGGAGAAAATGTGTTCTCCTAGTTTGCTCTGTGAACTTAAAATGCACTAATGAATTAACAACACAAGTCGGTGAGGTACCAAAATTCCTTATATTCACATTGATTTTCCCCATGAAAAGTTTTAAATATAACTCTAATAAAAAAAGAGTTTTCAAGGCAAACTTCAGCATAATTTACAGAAGCACATTTAAATAGAAGTCAATAACCAATCTAATCCTAAAAAATATACATAAGTAGGAGTAATCTCTTTTTCTATCTTTTTTTTTTTTTTTGCGGTACTGGGGATCGAACTCAGGACCCTGCGCTTGCTAGGCAAGCGCTTATTCCACTGAGCTATATCCCCAGCCCCCTCTTTTTCTATCTTGACATTAAAATATAGCAGCCTCAGCAACATGCCAAAATGCCATTAGGAGTCCCATATGTGCAGGGACAATCCAGACAAAAAGAATGAAACTGTATCTTTAGTCACAAATTTAAACATGTTCATACTCAAATTAAGGGAGAGGAGAAGATCTATCTTAATGTTTCTGCTTGTTTGTCAAACAAACTCGGAGTCGGTCGAACTACTCCAGAGATTTCAGAGAGTAACTTCAGAGCTACAGTGGCCATTTATAGGACAATCAGCCCTGAATCTGAGGAAAGGAGGTGAAATCGCTCTATAAGCACTACTGCCCCTTTAGCAAGTAGATGAGTCCATTGTGGAGAGAGTCAGGACACTCCGGTCGTTGGTACAGAAAGGATCTGAGGCACATCATGGTCTGTGGGGGTGGAGGAGACAGAATTTTGCTTCACTATCTGTTTCAATCAGAAAGTCACATCAGAGTTTAGAAAAGGTGTGATGTAGTTTAAGAACCCCCAAATCCTCTTGGTAGTAATCTGTACCTTACATTAGTGATGTATTCATGTCACCCTCTGGCTATGTGACAGCAAGATGCTGGTTACCCGGCAATGCCTGATATTTCCTTAGCCCATTGGAGGCTAACTGCTGATCCAACTAGAAATGTCAAACATCTTTTAAGTGGCATTAGAGGATTTGTGGACGGAAAGCAATGGAAGATACAATCCTCTTAGAATAAAAGGAGAAAAGGAAAAAACAACCAGAGTAAATAGAGTTCACAGTGGAAAAACTGATGTAGAAATGCTTTATTTTACACACCCAGCACCCACTGATCTCCCCGTGTCAGTGTCTGAGGCTGTTGTATGATCAAACAGGGCAAGTTGCTGTACTTGTGACCACCTCCCCTTCCTCCCCACCCTACATTTAAATTAATTCCAGAAGTACTAGGGTTTGATTCTATACAGCTCTCACAAGACATGGGCTTCTTGATTTTTCGGTTTTTACCTTTTCTGCTGGCTCATTGGATTGCATCTTCACTGATCTTCTGCAGAAGGAAAAAGACTAGGCAAAACAGTTAAGCCTAGTAAAGATGCAATTCCAGAGGAAGCTAAAATGGAGAGTTTGTGATTAATTGGTGGATTTCAAGCATCCTTCAAGGATTCTGAAAGGATCCCTGCCTCCACTTACAATCTTGAAAAGAAAATCTTTAATAGCTACAAACTGCAATTCCCAAGTACCCTATCTTATGTGTATATGTGAAAAAGATGGTATAAATCATAATTGATTAAAACTAGTTATTAAACAGAATATAAGATACACCAAATAATATCTGTGGTACAGATTCACTTGTTTATATACCATCAGCACACACAATAGTAGCCTTTCTAATTTTATCCACTATATTCTTTCTTTGGTACCAGGAATCGAACTTAGGACCTTGCCCTTGCCAGGCAGGCACTTGTGCCACTGGCTATATCTCAGGCCCTAGTCCACTATATTGTTTAAGAGACTTAGAAATTAAAAAATTCTTATAATCACAAAGAGATACTCATCTAATACAGAAATGTGGAAAACTAAGTTAGCAAATGGGTATTTATTGTGTCTAAAAACAATGCACAGAGCTTCCAAAGAACATTTGTAGTTGTAATATTTATCCTATTCCTCTTAAAAACAGTCATTTATCACCCTAAATTCTCCCCACAGACATTTCAATTTTGATGAAGGTATTATTCCACACACAAAAAAATCACAAGTACATGGAATGTTCATTGAAAGAACATTAGCAAGCATCTACCCCAACCTTCCACCATTTCATGGACAAGAAAACCGCGAGCCAGGGGAATCAGTGACTTGCAGGATTGCACAGCTGTTACTGGTGCAGTGAGAGCTGGTCCTTCTGCTCAAGACTCCAACTACTGTTCTCTCCACTGTATCATTCTATCTCTGCACTCCAAGCAGAGCCAATCAGGATGACAGGCTCTGTGGTCACCTGCAGGACCAAGTGATACTCAAAAGTCATTTTAGAAACAAACTTTCTATAGATCACCAGCTGTTAGAAGGGTCAAAAAATCAAAACAAAATGCAAACGTGCAGTGCTACTTTAGACCAACCTCTCTAATCTTGGATTTCACCTCACTTAAAAGGAAATCATTCACACACACCCTGTCTTAGTTATAGTACCTGTCTCTTTCTCTCTCATTGCTGAGACAAAAATCCTTGATACCCAAAGTTAAAGGAGGAAAGGTTTATTTTGGTTCACAGTTTGTAGAGGTTTCAGTCCATAATCAGATGCCTCCAAAGCAGGGTATCATTGGCAGAGGGACATCACATAGGACAAACAGTTCATGGCACACAGAAGATAGCAAAAACAAGCAAGTGAGCAACTCCAAGTGACTATCACTGAGCCCTTCTGTCTGTTATACTGTATCCAAAGCTACCCACCCCTGGGGTGAATAGCACTCACATCCTTAATTCTACCATTGCATCATGAATCAATCACATACTCTAGATCCAGGGGGACATCTAAACACAAGCCATAACACTCCCCAACTCTCCCAAGAAGGCTGTGGTTTAGAGGACATGGCTGCCCACCGACAAAGTTCAGGTAGAAGCCTGAAAATCCTGAAGGCCTAAGAAACTCTGGTTGTGTTAATGGATCCTTCCTGGGTATCTTGATTAATCAGGAGTAACTGCTCAAGGTGTTGTTGGTAATTAAACCCTTTATAATGGACTTACCCAGAATAGAGTCTCCAAAGCAGTGTTCCTTCTACACACTGTCACTGATAATTCTGTGTTTGGGAGAAGTTAAGTGTCACATGCTTATATATCACATATGCTCTACACTGGTGAGACCCATAGATTTACCTCCGGCACTTCTGTACAAGCCATTTAATCTCTTAATCAGGCATGCAGCCTTGTGGAAATATGCTGACATTAGGAAACCCTATAAGAATTGGAAAGAAAAAAAAGATAAAATCCAATTCCTATGATTAAACAGAAGACAGACACAGTACATAGTTTGATTTTCAGGCTTTAAAAATGAGGCAAAAGTATTTGGAGGATATTTAGTTCCTTCGTGACTGCTCTCTAGGCCCCAGTGACATGGAATTAAGTTAATTTGTAAATACTTCATACATAAGAGACTCTCCAATAGTCTTTTTCCAAGCACTTTACTGCTGAAAACCTTTCAGCAGCTCCCTCATGCCTACACAATGAAAAATACGACTTTCAGACTGGCAGGCAAGTTTTTTACAATCTGTTCAACACCATTTAAATATGATTACTCACTTGTTTAAAGCCCATGCTGTATTAACTATCTACTATGTGAAACAAATTAGCCCAAAATATAGTGAAGGAAACAACAAACAGTTGTTTCAATCCATAGCATCTGTAGGTCAGGAATCTGACAGTAGCTCCAATGGGTGGTTCAAGCTCCAGGCCTCCTGTGGGGCTTAGAGTCATGATGTTGTGCAGGATATTATCATTTAACTGAGACTGCAAGTTCCGCTTTCAAGATAGTTCTCACACGGTCTTGCCACATGGACCTTCCCAAAGCAATGCCTGAGTGTCCTCAGATGATGGCAGCAGTCTTCCCTTAGAACAAGAGGCCCAGAAAAGCAAGATGTAATGTTAGTATGACCAAGCCTCAGAAACACATTGTCATTTCTGCAATATTCTACTAGTTATGCAAGCCAGGCCTATAGAGTGGGAGGGGACCACACAAAGTATGTGGGGATTATACAAGCCATATGGGAGGCCGACTACATGTTGCCATTAATGTCCCTCAAAATACTCTCCCTCATATCAAACACACTTATCCTCCCATTCTTGCCCCCTTCTGAAGCAGTTCAGGAAGTCCTCTTTTGTGTTTTTACATGGTATAATAAAAAAAAATACAGGGAATGCTGCTGCCAAGTGCCATCCAACAAAAAGGCAAGCGCATAAAAACATTACATTGTGTCTTCATCCATTTCACTCACCGGACCATGCCATGAATATCGCTTCTACACAGTCAAAATGACCATGAAAGGTAAGTGTTCTGGTAAGTGTTCTGAATCAATTCAGGAGATACAGGCAGCCAAGGGAGTACAACTAAAATCACTCATGAAAGAGCACTTCCAGAACTCCTTCAAAGACTGGCAAAAATGATGGCATAAGTGTGTTTGAAGCAACGGGGAGTGTTTTGAGGGGGATTAATGGCAATGTGTCTTCTGTAATAAATGTTTTCAAAAATTTTTAAACATTAAACATAGTTTTCAATCATATCATAGTTTTTGATTATGCAGTCTTTTCACATTCTACATTTGTTATAAGGTTATAAATTCTTTGAAGACAGAATATCCCTCACTGGGGGCAGAATAGTCAAAGAATATATATATATATATATATATATATATATATATATATATATATTAAAAGTTAAAGAATGAAAACATATTAACAGACAGCCACTTACAAAGTAGCACAAGAACAGTACAATAAAAACTGAACTACAGACAAGGTGACAGGGAATTAACAATGGTTATTGTATTACATATTGATAACTTCAAAGTGTATTCTCAGGAAAACAAATATAGACGTGCAAGATTGATCAAACAACTAATGATTAACTGTTCCTTACACTAAAGTGACAGAAGTCAGTAGTACAACTACATTAGATGTCCTGCATATGCATACATATGTACATTACTGCTGCCATTATTGGAAGCTATGATTATTGCTTTCTTCCTTTTCTCCTTCCCCTCATCCCATTTACTCTTTACTTTTGAGCAGTTTCCTTTTATACCTAATTTATAAACCCACTTTCATGTTCTTACACTAGTGATACAATACATTGCTTGCACATGCCCATCTGATTTATTTCACTTATGAGTATGGTCTCTAATTGTGACCATTTGCCTATAAAAGCCTCAAGTTTGTCTTTCTTTATAGCTGAGTAATATTCCATTATATAAAAATGCTGCAGTGTTTTTATCCAATCCTCAGTAGATGGACATTTAGGTTGCTTCCACGATTTAGCTATTACAAATTGTGCTGCTATAAACATGGGTATACATATATTGTGGTGATATAATGTTTTCAGATCTGGGAAAATATCCAGAATAACTGGGTGGTATCAGACCTCTAGACCTACTTTGCTGAGGAATCTCCAAACTGAACTCAACAGTGGTTTCACCAGTCTGCATTCCCACCAGCAGTGGAGAAGAGTTCCTATTTCTCCACAGCCTCACCAGCATTTGTTATTGGTTGATTTCTTAATGCTGGCCATTTTTACTAGGGTGAGATGAAATTTCAATATTGTTTTAATTTGCATTTCTCAAATGAATAACAATGTAGAACATTTTCTCATATATTTATTTGCCATTTGTATTTCTTTATCTGACAAGTGTGTATTTATCTCAGATGTCCATTTGTGGATTGGGTCTTTAAATTTGGAGAGGTTCATGTTTTTTACTTCTTTGTATGTTCTAGATAGAAGACCTTTGTCCAAGGGACAGGCAACTAGGATTTTTTCCCAATTTGTGGATTTTCTTTTGACTCTGCTGGTGATTTCTTTAGATGTGCAAAAACTTTTCAGTAAGATGAGGTCCCACTTGTTGATTCATTAAACTGTTTCCCTTGCAGTTTGATTTCTGTTCATGAACTCTCTGCCTACTCCTGTGCCTTCAAGATTTTTACCTAATTTCTATTCCAATAGATTTAGAGTTTCTGTTTTAATATTGAGGTCTGTGATCCATTTTGACTTGAGTTTGGTGCATGGTGATAGACATGGGTCTATTTTCAGTCTTTGGCAAGAGGCAAGCCAGTTTTTCCAGCACCATTTATTAAAGAGGCTATCTTTCTTCCAGTGAGTTTGTTTGGCCCCTTTGTCAAATATTAGGTGGCTGAGTGTGTTTGTGGTTGTGGTTGCATCTTCCAGTCTGTTCCATTGATCCTCAGGTCTGCTTTTAAGCCAGTACCAGGTTGATTTTATTACAGTAGCTTTGTAGTATAATTTCAGGTCAGAGGTTGTGATTCCACCTGACTTGTCCTTGTTGCCCAGGATTGCTTTTGCTGTTCTGGGTCTCTTCTGGTTCCAGATGAATTTAAGACATGTTTTCGCTAGATCTGCGATGTACGCTAATGGTAGTTTAATGGGAATTGCATTAAATCTGTATAACAATTTTGGTAGTATAGCCATTTTCACAATGTTGGTTCTTCCTAACCATGAGCAAGGGATGTTTTTCCATTTATTGAAATCCTCTTTGATCTCTATTTTCAGAGGACTATAGTTTTCAGTGAATAGATCTTTTACTTCTTTTGTTAGATTGATTCCTAAATATTTCAGTTTCTTGGATGCTATTGTGAAAGGTATGGTTTCCTTAATTTCTCTCTCAGTCTGTTTGTTGTTTGTGTATAGGAATGCTATTGACTTTTTGGTGTTGACTTTGTATCCAGCTACTCTGCTGAATTTGTCAATTAATTGAAGGAGTCTTCTTATGGAGTTTTAGGGACTTCCATGTAAAGTATCATGTCATCTGCAAATAGCGATAGTTTTACTTCTTCCTTTCCTAGCCTTATTCCTTTTATTTCTCTCTCTTGTCCAATTGCTTGGGCTAATGCTTCCAGAACTATGTTAAACAGGAGTGGTGACACTGGACATCCTTGTCTTGTTTCTGACTTTAAAGTGAAAGCTTTCAGTTTTTGTCCATTTAGTATGACGTTGGCTGTTGATTTGTCATAGATGACTTTGATCAGATTGAAGTAAATGCTATCTATTCCTATTTTCTCTAAGATTTATAACATGAATGCATGTTGGACTTTCTCAAAAGCTTTTTCCACAACTATTGAGATGATCACGTGGTTTCTGTCTTTGGCTCTACTGATATGGTGTAATACATTAATTGATTTGTGAATACTGAACCATCCCTGCATTCCTGGAATGAATCTAACCTGACCATGGTGTATAATATTTTTATGATTCGCTGTATTCTATTTGCTAGTATTTTATTGAGTATCTTTGCATCTATGTTCATTAGGGAGATTGGCCTACAGTTCTCTTTCTTGGTTGGGTCTTTCTCAGGTTTTGGAATCAATATAATACTTGCTTCCAGAAAGGAGTTAGGGAGAATTGCTTCCTTTTCAATTTCACTGAAGAGTTTGAGGAGTGTTGGCGTTAAATCTTCTCTGAATCTTTTATGGAATTCTGCTGTGAATGCATCAGGGCCTGGGCTTTTCTTTGTCGGTAAGTTTTTAATGACATTCTCAATCTCATTAATTGATATTGGGTTGTTCAGGATTTTTGTATCTTCCTCATTCAATTTTGGTAATTCATACATTTCTAGGAATATGTGCATTTCTTCTGAGTTTTCTATCATATGGGAGTAAAGATTTTCAAAGTAGGTATTAATGATCCTTTGAACTTCTGTGGGATATGTAGTGATTTCATCCTTTTCATTCCTTATTGTATGCATTTGAGTTCTTACTTTTTTTGATAAGGTTGGCTAGGGGTTTATCAATTTTATTTATTCTTTCAAAGAACCTACTCTCTGATTTATTTTTTGTAGTGTTTTTTTTTTGTCTCAGTTGCATTAATTTCTGCCTTGAGCTTGATAATCTCTCATCTTTGGGCTCTGGGCTTGACTTGTTCTTCTTCTTCTAAATGTTTGAGGTGAAGCATTAGGTTATTTCTTTGTTCCCTCTGCATTTTCCTTATGTGTGTGTTCACTGCTATAAATTTCCCTCTGAGAACTGCTTTCATTGCATCCCACAGATTCTGCTAGGTTGTATTTGCATTTTTGTTTGTAGGTATTTTTTAATTTCTTCTTTAATTTCTTCTGTGACCCATTGGTTGTTCAGGAGGTTGTTGTCTAGTTTCCAAGTGTTTATGGAGTTTTTGGAGTTCCTTTTGTCATTAATTTCCCATTTCATTGCACTGTGGTCAGATAATATGCAGGGGATAATTTCAATTCTTTTGCATTTAGGTAGGTATGCTCTATGGTCTGTTTTAGAGAAAGTCCCATGTGCAGCTGAGAAAAATGTGTACTCTGATGCTGTGTGATGGAACACTGTGTATAAATCTACTAAGACCATTTGTTCCCACATTTGGTTCAGGTCTGTTATTTCTTTGCTGATTTTTTGTCCAGTTGACCTGTCTCTGCATCAAAGGGGTGTTTAGGTCCCCTATTAAAATAGTGTTATTTACTATTTGGTTTTTCATGTCTGTTAAGATTTGACTTATATAGCTTGGTGCTCCAATATTTGGTGCATACGTGTTGAAGATTGTTATCTGTTCCTCTTGCAGTTTTCTCCTAACTAGTATGTAATGACCTTCTTTATCTCTTTTTATTGTTTTTGGTTTGAAGTTCATGTTGTCTGCAAACATAATAGCTACCCCTGCTTTTTTCTGGAAACCTGTTGCATGGAGAATTGTTTTGTATCTTTTGACTTTCAGTGTGTGGATTTCCTTTTGAGTAAAGTTAGTTTCTTGTATACAGCATTTTGTGGGATTTTGTTTCTTAATGCACTCTGCCAGTCTGTTTCTTTTGATTGGTGAATTGAGACATTTGCATTAATGGTTATAACTGACATATGTTCGCTTATCCTTATCATGCTATTTACTTTGTGTTGGTTTCCTACTTTTGCTATCTGTTTAATTGCTTGCTCTGCTTGAGGGTCCCTTTCCATTGTTGTTCTTGAGATGGTGGTCTCCTTTTTCTCTGTCTAGAATATCTTCAAGTACTTTTTATAAGGTTGGTCTGGCACTCATGAAGTTCTTCAGTTGTTTTTTGTTGTGGAAATACTTTATTTCTCCATTGAATTTTAAGGATAGTTTTGCAGGATATATCAGTCTGGGTTGGAAGCTGTTTTGTCTCAGAATCTGTAATACACTGTTCCAAGCTCTTCTCGATTTCATGGTTTCTGTTGAGAAGTTTGCTGTGATTCTGATGGGCTTTCCCTCATAAGTGATCTGTTTCTTTTCTCTAGCAGTTTTTAATATTGCCTTCTTTTGCTGGATGTCTGGGATCTTGAGTATTATATGCCTGGGTATGGTTTTATTTGGGTTATGGCTCATTGGAATTCTATATGCCTCATTTAACTGCACATCAGAATCAGAATATTTTACCATGCTTGGGAAATTTTCTGCTATTATTTCTGCAAATATTCTTTTAATGTCATTAGTGTTACCTCCTGCTGTTTCACTGACTCCATTACTCAGACATTATTTCTCTTTGCCTGTCTTGCAGCTGTTGGATTGATTTTTCCTGGATCATTGATGGTTTTAAGAGATCTTTCCTTTCACAATAGCTGGCTGCCATGCTGTCTTCAAGATCTGAAATTCTATCTTCAGCTTCATTCAAATGGTTTTGCAAGCTTTAAACTGAAGTTTTTATTTCCTGGAAATCTCTTTTGGTCTGTTTCATGTGTTCTAATTGATTCCTAAATTGCTCATGTAATGTTTCCATCTGTTGCTTATGTTCATATTTTATCTGTTTCTTCTCTAGATGTGTGCAACATTTCTTTCATTATTATTGTCATTACTTTTTTTTTGCCTGAGAGTTTATTTCTGATCTGATCTCTTCTATGGCCTGATAGAGTTGTTTCTTTGCTTCAGATGTGATAATTTTTATAGATTTCAGGTGTGTGGCTTCCAAGTTCTCCTGTGTCAGTGTCTCCTGGACTTGTTCTGGGTCGAGTTCAGTTCTGAGGCTGCATTTTGCTCCTATGTTTTGTCATTTTGGATATCAGATGAAAAGTACTGAGCTACAAGCTACCAAGACAGCTCATCAAAGGACTCTAGGGGCCCTAGTTTACCTGGATATCAAACTTATCCTAAGATGGTAGCAGGCCATGGACCATTGGGCCGAGGAACCCCAGGCAACTGCCGAGGTGCATGGCTTAGACCACAATTGCGGTGGTGGGGGAATGCTGGCCTACGGTACCAGGATCTCCAGGCCGTGGATGGAAAGTGCACGGGCCTCAGCCATGGAGCCAGTGGTGCCTAGGAGTGGGCTGCTGCTCCGGAATCCTCAGGTAGGTGGTCAGGGGAGTGGAGGCCTCACCTCCCAACCTAGAGGATCTGTGAGCCTGGGCTGCTTTCATGCTTAGGGCACACTGGTCAACAGAGAGGGGCCCTCCCAGGCCGAGCTCCTTCCCTGCCCCAAAGGTGTGGGGTGGAGCACATGCGCAGGCCTCACCCGCAGAGAGTTCTGCACAAACGGCTGCTCATATGCCGCTTCCAGGCCAGGCTCCTTCCCCAAAAGGTCAATCAAAGAATATTTGAGTAACTGAACTGGCATACCTTTAGAGGCTCCTTTACCCTTTTATCACCACACAAAAAGACAGGGAGATCTTTCTGCACAACTGCCCCTGGTGGAATACAGTCTATAATGGAGAAAGAGGTTAACTCTAGTTCTTGACATCTAAAGTGTCCTGAGGCCTATCTTATAGAAAAGAGTTTCATGCTTCTAAAAGTACTTGGCTCCAAACATCGAAGGTTCTAAACATAAGTAGTGCTTTTGGGAGGGATACACACCTAGCTAGTTTATCCCTTCATTTGTAGAAAGTCATGGGGCTTCTGGGGTAAACATGTGGTAGGCAGAATTTCAAAGGTGCAGGCATTCCTCCCCATCCCCAAACACATACATACACCTAGTTTACTATGATTCGGTTATTTAGTGCACTACTCATCTAAGTGCTGCTGCACAGAATTTTGCAGAGGGAATTAGAATTATTAATGAGCTGATTCTAAGGCAGGGAGAGTATGTGAAAAGATGCATTGCTATCAACTAAGTCCTTAAAAGCAGAAGAATACAGTGGAAGAGTCAGTGAGAGAGATGCCCCAAAAGAGAAAGACAAGAAAAGAGAAGCAGAAGGGAAATCTGGAGAAACTGAAAACTTTAGAAGGAATCAACCCAGCACTTCTGGCTCTGTGGATAGAGGAAAGGAGCTATGAGTTTCTAGAAATGAGAATGAGCCCCAGCCCACAGCCAGGAACAAATGAAGATTCAGATTTCTAAGGATAGGAAACTAAGCTCAAGTCTGCCAACCAACTCAGGGAGCTTACAAGTGGGCCTTAATTTTAGCATTATGAAATTCAAGGAAGAGAAATCATCCAAGTCAAGCTAGATGTCTGACCTATAAAATATGAGATAATAAATTGTGTCATTTTGAGTTACTGTGTGGCAATTTGTTGTGGCAACAATATAAAACTAATTTGAACAGTAACAGTCATATTTTAATGTAGGTTTTGAAAAGGAAACAGCATTTCTCTTCCCATCTGCAGTCTGATCCAACGCTAACTACATAGGTGGGAGATGAGTCCTCAGGTACAAGAAAAACTTCATATAAATTCTGGTCGACTGGAAAATCTAGGAATGCACCAGCCCCTAGGGATGGAGAAGCAAAGGCTGCATAGCATGAGCACAAAAATGAGTGGAGGCCACCTTACAGGTTGTGGACTCTCCAGACAGGAGCCATGGGAACTCTGAGAGTCTATCTAAAGTGTCTGAGATTAGGAAGGTGTGCAGACCACAGGAAACCAGAGGGATTTGCAGTACCTCACTGAAGTCCAAAAAACACGAAGGGAATGAAAACTTTCAGCTGTGTGATCAGCAGAGCTAGTCAGAGATCTCTGGGACCCTGAATCTAAGTGAAAGTGCTCCCAACATCAAGATAACACCTATTTCCCAGAATCTCACCCTACGGGAGAAGGCAAAAACAAAGTCTGCTGAGTAAACATCATAAATTGGTGAGATTTAGATTTGTGCCATCAGAGGAGACGCAGGCAAAAGAGATGAGAACAATTCAGCTATAGACAAAATTCCATTTTGCATATTAAAATCTGTGGCTGAATTACAACTGTCAAAAATAAATGACATTTATTAACCAGTTACTATTTGTAACATACTTTACATGTATCCCATGATTTAATATTTAGAATAATCTCTGAGGCTTGCTTTATCATTACCTCATTTTACATGTAGAGAAAAACAATGCTAAGGGAAGTTTTAAAAAGCCCCAAATGGTACATTCCTGAACCATGTATCTATCTACCAGTACTTTTTCCATGAATTCTTTGCTGGAAGGGTATGAGAGAGGTGATATATTTATAGAAGCATTTTAATTAATTCTTGTGTGATTATATTGGTTTTAGGATCACTTTTATGAATTCTTTAATTTCAAAAGAGGCAACAGCGGCCATTACATATATTGAAGGCATACTGTATGCCAAGCATTTCTAAGTAGTTTTCATAGATTACAGTTTATAGTAAGAAAAGTGAGGACCTGATTTGTAACAATACTTACTTCACTGACTTCCACTAGACCAACTCCCAATTAACAAATATCCTTCATTTTCTCTCAAAGATAGGCTCACTGACAGCCAGGTCAAGCAGAACATGCTCAATCTGAAGGAGTCTCTCTAGCAGGCCAAGGACTTCTGTTTCCTTTAGTTCAGAGACTGGCTCACTTACATCAGTTCAGAGCAAGAGTTAGGGCCAATATTTGAATCCAAATACCAGAACTCCAGTATTTGTGTTTTAATCACACAGCTACATAATCTTCCCACACTGAGCCATGCTTAGGACTTGAAATTTAAAAATAAATGTTGCACTGGTTACTGGAGGGCTAGAATAGAGAATAATACAGTATAATAAATGTATAAATATTATAAGATATGAATTTTCAAAGTCACTTCACCTATGTTATTAGGTCATTTAGTTCATACAATGGAGGTATATCATTTTACTATAGAAAGAAATTCTGTGAAGTATACAATATTTTATAATTTGATCCTTTCAAATATCCACAGTGTTATTTTTGTAGTTCTTTCAAAAAATGATGGGTTGCAGCATAGGGATTATGAACACGCAGAGAGCCTGAAACTGAAAATCAACTTACTGACTTGGTGGAAAGGCCAGGGTCAGGTTACTATGAATTCCTTTGTGCCTGTACCTATAGCACAGAACCATAATAAATGCCTCCTAGAATCACCACAGAAAGAACATTAAGACATTAGAAAAGGCTCATGTTTTGCCATCAGAAATCTAAACCATGAAAATCTACTCCTTTCCTATTTGTCTACTTCTTAAGTCTCAAGCATCCTTGGAATACATTAACCACTAAAGAATATTGTTAAGATTTTTCTTTGAATAAAAGATGTTTAATTTGATTCTTTAAATACCAAATACCACAGACATCAAGCTATTAACCTGTGTGCATGCTTTGCTAAATGCTGCATTCTAAAGACACATCAAAGACTGCTATCTACTCCTACAATGACTCATAGTTATAGCCTCCACAGAATTTCAACATTAGTGGAAAGACCAATTCAACTAGTCTCAGTCAAATCTAACCCACTTATAGAAATGTTTCCAACACAGAAAAGAAGGAAAGAGACACTTGAGGAACATAAGCAAACGGCTGTCTCCCACCAAGACATCCAGACACTTACTCTGGGGCAACTGCTTCAGGTAGGTCTAGGCTTGTCCTATTTTCTTGGTTGCTATATTCCCCATCCTCCACTTTCTCAAAACAATGCATTTATTCAGTGTGAGTTCACTCATGATACTCTGCTGAACACTATATCAAATTAGTTAGCTATACTTGAAATACTATATTCTATATATACTATATACTATATACTTCAAATACTATATACTTGAAATACTATATTCTATTCCTCTAGAATATAGTAAATACAACCCTCAGACAACTGCACAGTGACTGAATTAAATGAGAGTAACAGACACAAACAAGGAGGACTTCAGAATTTGCATTGGTCCTTATCATTTAATATGCATGTAAGAAAGGCATAGAGCATAATGGAGGGTGAGGTAGAACCACCAAGATTGAATGCCTGGATGAGATAAAGCCATTTAGCACGTAATCTGAAGAGGCAAGAAAGCCTGTGTTGTTCATTGCAAAAAAATCCTAGAGTTTCCTGGTTCCTATATTGTATTGAAAAATACTACCACTGCCAACTCAGGGATGCACATATACGAGTCCGTGAGTGCTGTTCTCAGTGCTCTAGAAAAAGTCTGATCTTTACTCTTTGGGAGACTCCCGGATAATCTTCATGCTTCAAAAGCACATTAAAGGCCTGGGTGACAAAAGTTAAAACACCATAGTTAAATGGAAGAATGATATCTGGCTGTCAGTTTTGCTGCAACTATTAAGTGCTCCATGGAGAATTTTTGTTTTGCCCAATAACTTAAAAGTTAATACATATAAGTCAGATCAGTTCCTACATGGACTGAGAAGTGGTCACCTGTATGGCTGTAGTCCTCCTGACTGCCACACATCCAATACCCTCTTCTAGTCCATTATCTGAAATGCATACCACTAAAGAGTTCTACTACCTTGGAATCTTCCACTGAAATAAATTCCTTTTTTGGTGGCAAAATATCAGCCTACCATCCATTAATAACCTCATTACTTGTTCAGTTGTTGAACAGATAGATCTGGCATTGGGATACAAGATCTGTCCTCAACAGGACTGTAATGTAGTAGAGAAGGAAATACCTTCATGTACAAAAGAAGACATAATACTATCATGGATTAAGAAACAAGTTAAGTGGTGTGGGAAGTTAATTAGGTAGAAGGAATTAAGGCTGGCTGAGGGGGTCAGTGGATTTCCTGGAGAAGGCACCTACTAAAGGATGATGGCTAGAAGGTGAAAAAGACAAGTGGCAGAGATGGCCGAGAAAAAGGTATCCAACTGCCAACCTACTGCAGAAAGGGGCCAGGCCAGCAGGAGGTACCAGGAGTCTCTTAATGCCAGATGATGGGAGTAGTCCATAAGGTGTGCAGAAGGAGGGAACTCCAAAGCAAGCAGAACATCTTACTCTTCCAGGTTCAAGGTTGCATGTACTTTGTGCACCAGGCCTTGTTCTTCCAATAGAACAATTTTATGGATCATGGGGATTCTCTAGTCAAAGCCTTCATTTTACAGAAGAGAAAACAGAATGGTTTCATGTACTCATCAAGACTATAGAGCTAGTAGGAGTTTGATCTGAGACTACAATTGAGTAGCCCTGAAATAAATGAATCTAGCATTCTTTCCAAGAAGTATGAACCTGGCCATAAGTTGTGTGTGTGTGTGTGTGTGTGTGTGTGTGTGTGTGTGTGTGTGTTTGTGTGTGTGTATATATATAATGACTGACACTGTGGTTTTTTAGTCATATAGGTTATAAGAAGGTGAACACTGAATATTTACATATTGAGCAAAATTCCCTTTGGAAACAAGGAAGTGAAGAATTGAACTACAACGTTAGTTATTTACACAGGAGCTGGCCAATGAACAATAGCACAGAGATCTTGTTAGCCAGATGGCTGATTCGTGCATCGACACCCCTCACTGTCGTCATTATTGTTATAAATGCAATTGACAAGTTCCTGGATGGCCAGGGATTGACTTCCAGCAGGAAAAAAATAGTACCAGCAGAAAGAGTTACAGCCATCCACCAAGACATCACTTGAGCTTTCAATGATCGATAAGTGTTTCTACTAAGGTTTCCAACTAACAAAGATATGCTGCAAAAGATATGCTGCACTAACAGTAAGCAAGAAACACCAGGAATGGCATGACTATGTGATAAAGTAATATCAAACACTGGGCCTTCTACTTATCCATGCTGGAAAATTTTTGGTCCCCATCAGAATTAAGTTTCTTCCACTCAGTAAATCATATTAATTTCCTATCATTCTAGACCACTCAGAGCACTTGTGAGCAGACAGGACACCTACGAATCTGAAAATCTGAGGATGTTGGGAATTATACCAGACATTATTTGATGTGATGCTTCTGTTTTTCATAGAGAATGGAAGTAGTCCAGAGAAACAAAGTAACTTGATCAAGATCAAATGTATAGTAATGACAGACAAGCAGTGCAAGAAGCAAGCCATCTTCCTCTGGGCCTTCCACATGCCCATCTAGGATTCAGGGTACAAGAAACTAGCCAGGTGGGGAGAGGCTTCCACTCTGGCCTCCCAAAAGTGCTGTGTCCCCAAGGCATCAGCTTTAGGGGAGGACAGTTCCAGCTCCCAACCTCAGATAGGCTTCAGTTCTAACTTCTCAAATCTCTACCTACAAATGTACAATATTTAGTGTGGATTATCTTTTTTCTCCTAAGCCACAAACATGACAGTAATTTTTAAAGCTATGACTAACTGAGCTATTTTAGATGATTACACAGCTTCATGCTATTTTTCCACTTAACTCTGCTTTTCACCTTCAAATATTTGATGCTTTGATGAATGAATACTATAGTATTATGTAAACATAGTCTCATTCGTGGCTTTTGTGAATACATTATAATAGGAATAAATTAATTAGAAGCTATGGACACATCCTATAACAGAAAATACCTAAGTAGTTATGTTCATGTGATAGAAAATAATTTTAGTGCTATTAACATTATCAAGTCTACAATGAGTTGGGAAGGTTCTTTATGATTAAATGTTAAGAAAAATCCAAGCTATAACACTTAACATAGTTATGGTCACACTTTATAAAACCATATTTTAAAAAAGAATTAAAAATTAAAGTAATAATATTGCCATTGTGTCATAATTGTTGAATTACAGAGAAAGAAAAAACTAAAATTCTAAGAACTGAACTATATAATATTTTAATATATTTTAAATTTACCAACTAAAATACAGTATTTTTTCTTGGTTCTGAGGATCAAGCTAAGGCCCTTGCACAAACTAAGCACGTGCTCTCCCCCAGCTATACTTCCAGCTCCTTAAATTTAAAATTTGACCATAAGAAAACTACTGAATACCAGTAAAGTAAAATAGGCTAGAGGAAAACATCAGCTGCAGTTACAAACTCCTCGAGTTTGAGAAAACCTAGGGATATTTCATATTACTCTGGGTATGCCAACTAATGAATGCCAAAGAATGTTTTAGAAATACGCTCTTTTTGCCAGCTGGTTTATTGTCAATCTGGATATGAAACAGACAAGTCTAACACATATCTACATCTACATCTATGTCTATGTCTACATCTACATCTTCATCTGTACCTGTATGTCCCAGCTGTTTCAATTGGAAGCTCAAATGACGGATGCATTCATTCTCCCTGGCTTACCTCCCTTACCTCCCTACCACTTGAAGAGAAAAAACTGCTCCAGTGTGGTAGGTAAAGGCAGAGCTGAAGGTTTCTTCCCAAGGTAAAGAAGTCTTGAAATCCTGAAGCTACAAGTACTCAAGCACCAAATAATGTATATTCTCCAAGGGGTTCCAAAGACGCGTGAAACATTACTGTTCTTATGCAACCATGATGGGTTTTAGAAGTCTCCAAGTGCTCCTCCACTTACCATGGGGTTATGTCCTCATAAACCTTTCATTAATTTAAAATATTGCAAGGTGAAATGCATTTAATATACTTAACCTACCAAACATCACAGCTCGGCAACAGTGTCTACTACAGCTCATCAGCTATCTCCCCAGGGAGTCATACGACTGACTGGAAGTGGTAGTTCACTGCTGCCATCCAACATCACAAGAGTATCACATTGTATCATTTTCCAGGAAAAAATAAAAACTCAAAAATTTTTTTCCAGTGGATGTACATCACTTTTGCGCCCTCATAAAATTGAAAAATCAAACATCAAACCATTGTGAGTGGGGGGGGGCAGCATCATTTGTATCTTGTCATCAGTTAATTTTCCACCATTAGACAAACCCTAAACAAACTAGCCTGAAAGAGGCAGTGGAGAAATGTAAAGGTCTGTGCTATTCCCAGTTTAATTCAGTTAGGCTTCTCCTATAGCAGAAAATGAACTACACGACCTCTCAGTCCTTCTCAGGCCAATAAATAGGGAGCTGCCAAATAAGTAGAGAGCAGTATTTAACTTAACAAAAATTATAGTTTTAAAGTATGATAATAACAAATTTGCAAATTCGTAAGAAAACTATTCCACCCACCAGATAAGTTTTCCCATTGATTTACTAAACCACAGTATGCCCCATAATTAATGTCAGGGAAGAAGTAATAAAGGACAGAAAGCTATGATAGAAATGCATTAAGTAGACATAAAAGCCACTGATCGATCCAATCAACAAATCCGTAAGAAATGGCTGTCCCTTTGCCAGGTTTGTGGTTAGTTATAAACCATAACTACATTGCTCATGTGGGAAGCCTATCTGTTGGGATGACTGCTTTATAAGGTGAAGAGTAACTCAAAACAACAATAAACATATCATATATCGATACAGAAAACCTCATCTTCTTAAGTTATCAAGGAAATAAAATAAGTATTATATTTTATCTATGAATATAGCCAACAATATTTTAACAGTAAAAGTGCTGGTAGAGCACAATGAAACACATTCTGACATACATTTTCAAGAGGAAATATAAATTGTAATCAGCTTCTCCCAAGTATTCTGGCAATGTTTATTAAGAACATACATATTTAAACTAATAACTTTACTTATACAAATTTACTTTAAAAAGTGTGCAAATACCAACCTAATGTACAAGGATGATTGACATATTTATAAAAGTACAAAACATAACTATTCAATAAAAGGTTATGAATAAATCCTAAAAATTTATATTTTCGAAGAATATTTAGTGAGATGGTACATTATATGATGTGTGAAAATGTAGGATATAAATCCTTCCATACAGTATGACCCCAGCTTTATAAAATAAAAAGATATGTTCTTATATGCATACAAATGATAGCAGAAGAAAAATCCAAACTGTTAACAAGTATTTCCTTGGATGTGATTTCATGGAAGATTGCCTCTTTACAATCTGACAATGCAACTTAGCCATTTCCTACAGCACCAGTATAACAGTGGTAATACACTAACTTCTGAAGCTCTATTTGACAATGTCTGAGTACATCATTTCTTTATATGGTGGGAAATAACATACTGATGGTTTTGTCCCATGGGCATACTGTCCACAGCTGAGACAGGGAGGAATTAATGGTGGAGGGACTTTACTACTATATACTGGACTCTGAGAAGACATAAATTCTGCAAATTTCCCTTTAAAATAAAAGAATTGTTGTATTTACCAAGCAATGAGAACTCTATCAGTGCTTTGAATATCAGACTATTCAGATATGTCCACTCACAATCGTTTGCTTGGCTTCAGGGAGTTTATATGAAGGACTCTAGGGAAATTTTGTTTGTTGTATTATATCTTGTTTTATTTAGTGAGTGAGAACATATACCTCCTAAAGCAAGGGTCTCCCTCGTGGGCACTGCCTCATTTTGTAGGTAAGCACTTGCTATAAGCTCCCCTGGGCATCAGCCTCTAGACATGCCTGTGAGACCCACTGGCCACCACCTGCCATTCCTGCCACTCTTCATTATCGCTGCACTCATTTTCAAGTGCTGGCATACTTAACCCACAAAGCTGGCAGAGTAAGTATCTGCCTCTAAATTCTCTTGAGTTGAGCCTTTCACTTTTGTACACTTTAGGGATTAATTCTATATACTAAACACATGCTACACTGACATTTAGTTGAATTTGGAACTTTTACCAAATGCTGGTATGGTAAACAAATCCATTTGCAGTCTATTCAAGACAGTCAGACATACCCTCAGCAGGTCAGATTATGAACACACCAGATTTTCAACCAGACTGTCAGCATTATTCTCTAAAAGTCAGGAAAAGAGAGCAAGTTTATACCTCAGAACCATGTGGTCTGGTACAAATCTGGGATTAAGGAATATAGACATTCAGTAAGCCAGCCTCTCTCCCCCTACTGAGCTTCTCTTCACCTTTCCATTGTCAGGTCCATTGCCTATCTGGGTCACCATCTATGTAAACTGCCAACTTATACTGATGTCACCAAACTCACTGACCACACAGTACCAAAAGAGTCCATGAGGAGCTGGCCCTGGTAGCTAATACCTGTAATCCCAGAAATTTGAGGAGGCAGAAGCAGGAGGATCACAAGTTCAAGTCAACTCCATGTAATTTAGCAAGATCTCATCTCAAAAATTTAAAATTGTAAAAAAAGAAAAAGAAAAACTGGACACATAGCTCAGTGGTAAAGTATCTGTGGGCCTGATTTGTAGTACCGCACACCACACACACACACACACACACACACACACACACATGAGCTCATAAGGTGTGCTTAGTTTATAGTGGCCTGAAAGAAGCTGTAAAAAATTATCCAGGTATGGTGGTACATGCCTGTAATCCCTGCTTACTTGGGAGGCTAAAACAGAAGGATTACTTGAGTTTAGGAGCTTAAGATCAGCCTGGGCAATATAGCAAGAACTTGTCTCAAAAAATTCACTATAGCACAAGTTATAAGATTCTTATGTATTTTATTTAAATGAACAAAAATAAAAGTAAAATAGTATGTTAAAATTATATAAAAGTTATAGGAAGTAAACTAATCAAACACCTGACATCTCTCCAGTTGTGACTCTTCTATGCATCAGTGTGCAGTCATCAGGGCTCCAGGCACTGAACAAGTGCATGTGTCATCTGTGGCCATGGCTCAGCCAGTCTTACAACAGAGAAAGCTTCCTTTGTTGGTCCTAAACAATGTCAAAGCTGTCAAAATATTCAAGAGTGATGCCACAGCTCTGAGAGTCAATCTAGCAAGCAGCTACTCAAATGTCTATTGGCAATCAGAAATGACCAAAAAAATTGTTAATGTCTATATTTATTCCAAGTTAAACATTTAAATACAATGTGAATGTACTGCTTTGCACATAAATCCCTCAAAAACCCGTCTCTGTGTGATCAACTACTAGCACAGACCTATTTATAATTGGTTTAGGAGGACAATACAAGGTGGCCCAAACTTTGCTAACTTTGCTGCTGAGAAAAGCAGCCCCAGCAACAAGCCTTTCCCACAGTGACCCTCTTTTCAGCATCACCCTGCTCCCATGCACTGCTAATCTCACACTGACTTCAACTGCAACATTCTTATCTCTGAACCCCCTACACTGGCATTTATTTTTATCTAAGGCTGATAGATAACTAATCTGTCTCAACTTACCCACCATTATTTTGGCTTACCCTCTTTCTGCTTCAGCTCTATTTTCCTAATCAGTTTCTTCAAATGTATTCTGCACATTTGCTTCTTAGCCTCTGCATCTGCTCTATCAAGGCCTTCCTCTCTGACTTCATGCATCCTCTCATTTGTACAGGCTAAACTAAAGACCTCATGAGGCTTTTCCTGCCCTTCTGTCACTCTCACATCCCAGAATGCTTGTCCCAGGCATGCCTCTCAGGCTTCCTGGCACTATGCGTTAACTACTCTGGGCCTTTCCTAATGGGACTCCAGATACCTTGAGAACAAGGGCCACAGCCAGAGCAGTCAATGGAAAACCAGAGGGTTCGATGTTGGCATCTGTCCACTTTGTGTAGTGGCAACAGCTAGAGACAAAAGTAATAGGTTTGCCTTTCTGCTTGTTTTTTTATTTTTGTTTTTCTTGCCTAGCTATCACCTGCTCCCAAACAACAATCCCAATGGCTGACATAATGCCACAGCTTTGTGATACTTTTAAAGGACTAGCATTTTTAAAAAAGCAAGGACATATGAGCAGAAAGAATAAAAAGATAGTCCCTTGTTTAACCCCAAGCTAGTGGAAGCTAAAGTCTGACCTCCCAACACTGGCCAACGAGACAAGCTGCCACCACCTGTGACCATAAGGTAAAGCTCCTGGGAGACTGTTCCAGAAGGCTTGCCCTGCAAGGATGCCACAGTTGAACAAAGCAGGGCAAGAAAGTTCACTAGGTGTGGGATAGTAAGGTACAAAGGATTTCCTATAGCAGCATTCACAACTCATCAAGTTTCTACCCAGCCCAGAGGTCTGGAAAGTTTGAAGTAGGTCAAGAAGAGGAACAGCCAATTCACAGCTATAGACTACAGCAAGTATAATGTGGGAAGAGCCCAGGAAGAGCAAGACCAGCTTGAGCCTTGCGTACTGCTGTCAGGGCTAACTGCTGGTGACCATCTAGAGAGGAAGTCAAGCAGAGCCACATACCTAAGTCTGAACATTCCTCTCTAGGGATTCATGACATTTTAAAATTCACTTTTACAAGTTAGGCATTTAAAGTTTCTGAGACAAACACAAGGGTGTCTAAACATCTGCATTTTGTCTAATTATTTTGTAACTTAAAAACAACAAAGCAAATGGGTCTTCCATAGCTACAGAAGTAGGATACGAAATTGTGTGCCTAATCCACAGCAATGTCCACCAACCTACACAGGATGAAGAGTTTTCCTTCTGCTAACAAAGTCTCCTCCTGGGTTTGGGGCCAATGCTAATTTAGCTAAATGAAATGTCATCTCTCTTTCCCATGTGACCTCTGACACTGTGGCATGCTGTAGTGTCATCTGTGAAAGAAGGGCTGTGTCCTGCTCACCATGAGTGTGGCTCATCTAACAGGCAAGAAAGGCCTGTTTCTGACAGACACTGTTGAAAAAGTGTTCATCTCAGAAGTTTAGTAAACTGTTCAATTATTTTATGTAGTTTTGGTATGTGTCTTATATTTATCTATGTTTTAAAAATTATTACATGAGGTACACATATATCCTGCATGTGTGCTGTGGTCGTTTATGTTCTCCTAAAGGTATGTGGAAACTTAATTCCCCAAATCTTAAAGTGTTTTTATGTGGGGCCTCTGGAAGGCAAGTAGGGTTAAATGAGACCATGAAAGTAGGGCCTGGCTGAGCTGACGCAGGCTGCTGTCTTGCCATGTGGAGCCCGGGTCATGTTATGATGTTGCAGCAGGAAGACTCCCAGGATGCTTCCCAGCTTCCAGAACCATGAGCCAAGTAAACTTCTATTCTTCAAAAATTACTCAGTCTATGGCGCTCAGTTACAGAAACAAAAAGTGGACAGAAAAAATGTGTAAAAAGCTATGATACAAGATAGAAAGTGTGTAACTATTGAACTTTTGCTATTACCTCTGTTTCTGTGCTTACACTGTATAGTTTTCACTTAATCCTCGCTCAAAGTTACAAGGGCAGGCTTTTGCTTCACTTTAAAGGTAAAAACCATTAGTAAGCAAAAAAAACCCAACCAAACAAACAGAAACTTAAATACTTCAGAGATTAAGAAGAGGTGACCCCAGGGATACCTAGCCCTGAAGTGAGCTGCCTTTTCCTCTATCCAGCCTTGGATAGACTGGGTTTGGGAGTGCAAGGGGAGAGCGACCCTCCAGTCTTGGGGAATGGAGAAGGCCAAGGACAGCTACCTCTGCACATGTGATCCTTCTCCCCACTGTCTGGACAAGGTCATGTCTGAGACTAGTTCCCATTCCTTTGCATATGAAATCTCTGCAGTAAGCAATATCAATATCAGTGTTTCTTTTTTTAAATATGGCTTAGTAGTCAAAGAGAGAAATTAGTGGAAAAGCTTAACAAGAGAAAGGATAAAATTAGTAAAAAATAGAGACTCTTGATTTAGAAAACATAAGCTCCATTTCCAAAATAAGGCTCCACACTAAAAATAATGCCCTTGAAGGATGATGTTTTTAATCCCAAAGGACACACATTGATTGAACTAAAAGCTTTCAAGTTTTTGAAAGAAATACTAACATTCATCTAATCTAAACTATTCCTTCTATTTTTCACAAAAAAATAGTAAAAGTAATTATTTAAAAAAATAAAAATCTAGCAGAAAAGTACAGTATGACATCATACTGAAACATCTTGTCTCAGAAAATAAGAAAGTTTAGACTGACAGGATTATGTCAAAAAGAGAGAAATCACACTGAAGAGACTTCCAATGACCAAACTTGGTCCAAATAATAATATCTACAACTGACTCTAACATGGAATAGATAAAAACCCATGAAAAGTAGTGACATGCATTATAAATAAAAAAGGAAAGTCTTATAACTCAATCTTATTCCCATCTCTTCTTGCAGCCTCTGATTGAGAACCAGCAACCTGTTTCATTGTCCCTCTCACTGAATTTATGCTCTATACAAGTTTTTTCTACTGTAAAAGTAAAATAAGGACATGAACAAGCACCACAATGTGCAGTACCTTTGGTGGCAGAGAAAGAAATTATCCTTCAGACATCAATCACTTTTTTGAGGCTATAAGGTAGAGGAATGGAAAAAAGAAATAAAAACAATCCATTTTATATTGGGAATTTCAATAAGGAGTCAAGAGACTCTTCCTTTAACTTTACTTTGTCTTTGTACCATGTTTGAAAATGGCTAAGTTCTATAAGTTGCAGAGCTAAGATACAAAAGAAAACAAAGAAGTATTGCTTTTTATTCCTGAAGGGCACAGATAAGAAAAGAAGATTCGTGAGGTGCTTTGGTCATGAAGAAGAATGCATGGTATCACGTCAGGTTCCTGGAGGACAATCTCAGCCCCACCACTCACCAGCAGAAGGTCCTGTAGAGACCCCTCTGCCCTTGCACTCCTGCTCCCTTACTAAATGAGGTGGTCTCAATTACCTTCACCCTCAAAGTCTGTGAATATCTGAACTTCCCTATGCCTCCAGTTCTCATCTGTACAATGGAAATGGTAATAGTTTTATACCTCATTGTGTTACTATGAAAATGTACATAGTAACACAATGAGATAATATATTTAAAATGATTAGAACAGTGTATGGCACAGAGTGAGCATACCAAACAATGTTATTATTGTCATCAAAATAAAAATTACAGTTATACTTCATCACCTACCCAACAATGTCTCCAAAGGTTAATAATTCTTTAAGGGTGAGCTCCAGAGCCTTCACCAAACCAGAGAATTCTCTGCCACCTGCCTCTCTTGTCCACTTCAGGAGGAGGCAACCCTCACAGCAGCACCCCTCCCCAAGCCACAGCAGATGCCATTTCTTTTTTGCGATAGGAAAGAGAAGGGAACAATGATTGGAATCAGTCTAAAAGATTCTCTTTTTTTTCCCAATGAGAATATGAGGATTTTACCTAAAAGGAAAATGCAACACTGAAAGAAAACCCAATTGACCAGAGCACCTAGTACTCATGGGATAGGCATGCACGGTTATACAATTAACAGAAAATGAGTAAAGGTGAACTTGGGTACACAAGTTCACTGTGTATGATACTGTTTTCTTTGCTTTTTATCTAACTGAAGTCTTCCTAATCACTTTTTAAAAAATTCACAAAAAAAGAAGAAGGTTAAAAATAAAGTCATCCTCTATGATATTGGGGTATGCATTGTGTCAGAAGAACAAAAACTTCCTGGTTAAAGAGTAACTTGGGTGCATTTTCTTTGTTCCTGAGAACTGTGTCAAGAGGTTTCATCTTCAGTATCTTAAGAAATTTTGTATGAAACACCTCAGCTATGCTTACAAAGGGAGACAAAGCTTTTAGAACTGATGACTATGGGCCTCTTTTTATATTCCCTCAGGACTACGGAAGAAAAGAGGGAAAGCAATACAGTCAGTGTGGAAAAAATATCTACATTTCTCAATTATCCAACTATCCTATTCCTTTCAAAGTCTGTTAGCAAACTGCAAACTGTGCTTTTCAAAAAAAATTCTGTAATCCTTTGTTAAAAAAAAACTTAGCAATATCATTGTCTTTGGAATGCCCTCTGGGTTAGAACTCTCTAAAAATAAAACATTACTTCAGGGACATGAAAAGAAATATAAATTGCCCAATGGATATGATGCCACAAAGAGAATAAAGCAAAACAAAGAACTACTGAATATGTTTCTTTCAAAATTACCCATTTTTAGTTCACAGTCCTCAATTTGGAAGGTCTGGGAACAAAATTAAGCCAAAGGGAAAAGTAAGTAAACTCTGAAGGATAGACAAGGGTAAAAGCATCTGAAAAGGAGCAAAATGACTCATGGAAAGTCCTCTTCAGCTTAACCATCTGCAGGCTATACTTAGATGACTCTGCATGGAGACACTTGTCAACAGATCCACTGAGCTTTCAGGGTACGTGAGGCACTGGAGGTGTGCAGAGGCAAGAGGGAGTGATATTCTCTAGTGCCCTCAGTGTGCTACAACTGAGGCAGAGGATCACCGAGAATACCACCCAGCCAGGCTGAAGGATGGGGCAGGGCAGGAGAGTTGGCTCTCCCAAGTAAAGCCTCCCAAGTAAAACACCTTGTGGCTGAAAGTAGAGGCCTGGGGCAACTGTTCAGTTATCCAATCTGAACAGTTATCCAACTGAACAGTTATCCAATCTCTGCCTCCTTCTTACATTGTGACACTGGTAAAAACAGTTACTACTTCAAATGTTTATGGGCATTCAGATGAATGCTTTGTAAAAAATGTGGAAAGAAGCATTTAGCAAATGACCATTTGATATACTGTCCAAACTGGGACGTTCTGAGCACAAAGGCAAGTGATACTAATAATTACACTGGGACAAAGGAGGCAACTATAACTGTCCAAGGCAAGTCAGGACATTACACACACACACACACTCATGGTATACACTCTCTCTCTCTCTCTCTCTCTCTCTCTCTCTATATATATATATATATATATATATATATATATACTTATGGGCTTTGTTATTGAAAGATGTCAGCCAAGTGAAAGAGCAGAGAAAGGAACAGTATGTGCTTAGGTAGGGGGCAAGAAACTGATGAATTCTAGGATTTCAGGGTCTTTTGTTACCCACTGCCATAGAATGATCTTCCTTTTCCTTTAGCACTAGTTAAGCAGTCATGCATCACTGAAAATATTTAGCATTTATTTTCCCCACTAGACTATAAGCTGAAGAGAAGCCTGGTTTTGCTCAGCAAGTTTGATTATGGATACAAAGTAGGCTCTCCAATGTCCACAGAATGACTGCTGATGAGCTTAGTCTGGTAAGAAAACAAAACAAAGCAGACTTTTATGACCATAAGCAATACTGCTCAAATGTACTTTCTTGAAAGAATCTGCCCATGGCAGAGTTAGCTGGCAGCTCCTTGCTAGGGTTGTCTTCAGGATCTGCCTTGGCTTCCAAGCTGGGGCTTTATTCCCCTCAGGAAGCTGCAACGCCCAGCTGGCCAAGACTCTCCTCACTACCTGGGGACTCCTCCTCAGATGAGCTTCTCACCAAACCTCTGTGTCAGGTGGACAAGACCTCATTCAGCCTTCACTGTAGTCCAACACTCTTCCCCCCAACTGTCTCACTGTTCCTTCCTTATCACAGGTATCAGCCCAACATCTAAAGTAAGGCTTCCCTGTCTACTCCTCACTCTCCTCATTATCTTTGTCATTTTACCCAGTAAATCTCTTGCCTTTTTATTCTGTGTTGGTATCTGTTTCCTGGAGGAACCAATTTCACATGCAGGCAGAGAAAACACTGAAGCACTAATAGGTATCAGAGCCCCAAGCAGTACACTAAAAACTCAGAATTTTATTCTGGGCTGCAAGGCAGTGGTGACCTATTTACGCCCCATATGCAGGAGGTTCATCTGTATTCCATAAATGGGATGGCTTTATAGAATGGCTCCATCATTGTTATAGACTAAATCCAAAACTCACATTTTGGAGCCCTGACGTGATAATGTTTGGAGATCTTTTGGTCATAAGGGTGAGTCTCATGATGAGAATAATGGCCTTGTCAGAAAAGCCTTCAGAGAACCTGTTCATTTTCATTCCTCCTTCCCTTACAATTTTATTTCTGCCATATAAAGACACATACAGAACACAGTTATTTATAAATTACAAAAATGGTCTCACCAGAACCCAACCCAACCATGTTAGCACCATCCTAGCACCATGATCTTGGACTTCCAGTATTCAAAACTGAGGAAATAAATTTCTGCTGTGTAAGCCACTTGCCTGATGGCATTTTGCTACAGCAGCCTGAGCCAACTAGCACGGTCTATTACCCTTTGGTAGCATATTCAGATCAGCCATGGGGGTATAGATGAAAGCAAGAAAACTGTGACAAAGCCTGAGTGCTACACAGGCAATGAGTTTTGGGTCTGTGCCAGTAAACTGTAATTGTCCCCATTTTGCAGCTTGAAAATGGGTACAGAAGAAGGCAGACAACTAACCTAAGTTCACTCATCTGGTTGACTTTAAAATCCATTTCCTTTCACCAAATCACTTTTCCTCCCACATAAAAGAACCCAGAGCTAAAAAGCTAAAGAGGAAGAGGGAACGTTCTTCTTATCCAATGATAAGACCCATATAGTGACTAAATGGAAACATAACTTTCTTATGTAGACATTAGGTCCCAGTATTTTTATAAGAACAGAGAATATCCAAATATTATATGCAAAGAGCACAATACATCACAATGACAACACTGGTTTCTATTATATGCAAAGAGCACAGTACATCACAAAGACAAACTTGTTTTCTTTTAATCTACATATGGCACTCAGTGCCTATTTTTAGCTTCTAAGTATATTTTTATTTCTGTGTTTGCATGTGTGTGTGTGTGTAACTTGTTAAGTAACTTAAAACTGATGGAGGAAACAGACCCATGAATAACCCAATGTGTGGTCAGGAGAGATAAAGCGGCATGGGAAGATATATAAGACCATTAGTTTTTCCTGCAGAGTTCAGGGAAGGATTATGGAGGAGAAAGTGTTTGAGCTGGACCTCTAAAGTTATACATGTAAGAGCCTGTGTGGAAACCAATGGTGACCCACACATATCCTTATGTGGAGATTCCATGGCAAAGATGTAAATAAGTAGTTTAGACTTAGCATCATACTTCCATAAATTAGTTCTTTAAAAGCCCCTGGAAATTAGTAACAAACCTAAGAATTTGAAATTCACCAACACATGTATTTGAAATGATTATTCCTACTTACTCCCTCCCCCAACAATGAATGAATATGAATGGCTGGGGAAGGGCAGGAAACAGTGGACATCATGTTATTGTCTTCTATAGGAGGTTGTCACAGATCTTTGTAATTAAAATGAAGTCTGCAATTTGAATTCTCTTTTGGGGCCTCTTTGTCATGTACAAGGAATCATGAGCAACTTACTCTCTCATACTGAGCTCTACATCAACCAGCTGTCTTGGACAAACGACAGCAAGTGATAATGTATAGACAACCTACTTCTCCTGGTTATTCATGCCCTTGGCATGCAGCAAGAAACACTTATGCCAAATTCAGGTCTCAGACCCCAGGCACTGTGGCTATAGAGAGAAGGCATTCAGGGTGCATTCAAAGGTTCTAAATGATGAGGTTCAGTCTTGCAGGAAAGGTACACCTAGAAAGAAAATCCAGCTCAGCAGACAAGCAAGATGCCAAACTTCACCACTCTGAAGCTTGGTGCCTGTCCCACCTGGCATTCACTTTATAATAATACTTTGCTGGGGCCCCTCTGGCTTTAGAAGAACCATCAGCCTTTCTGACCTTCAGTTAGTTATCTGCTACTATAAACAAATTTTTGTTCTCCCATCCCCAAAATTTGTGTGTTAAAACCTATTCTCAACATAGTGGTACTTGGAGGTAGGCCCTTGGGAAGTGATCAGGTATGAGGGCTCTGGATCATGAGATTAGTCCCTGTATTAAAGATGCACTGAAGGACTTCCTCGTCCTTTCTACTATGTAAGCACACAGCAAAAAATAGCTGCAAGCCAGGAAGAGGGTTCTTATCAGACACCAAATCTGCTAGCACTTTGATCTCAGACTTCCAGCCTCTAGAACTGCAAGAAACAAATTTCTTCTATTTATAAGCAATCCAGTCTCTGGTATTCTGTTACATCAGCCCAAAAAGACAGAGCCACCTGCAAAGGAAAGATAATGAGAGCACCTCAATAATCCTAAGAGGCACTGAGAGGATTTTCAGACTACTTTTGGAAGGTCCATTCTCAGCACAAAGCTTCAGAGAAATGCAGTATGCATTGTATAGTCTCACCTAGGGAGGCTTGAAGGCCTTATTTACACATGAGGAACAAATCCAGGGAAAACAAATGACTTGGTAAAATGCAGTCACTGAGTTCTCTCCCCTTCATAAGCAACAAGTTTGCACTGTTCTTCTAGGAACTAACTATATACCACTGGTGCTTCTTGCTGTCTTCAATAGTTCTACAACTAAACATTATTTTATTTTTCAAATTCATCTTCTCAATTTAACTAGAAAAGTTTCTGAAAGCCAAGATCTGTCTTAAGCATCTTAATACCCTCATAGTTTTGAGCCTCACAACAAAATAAGATTCCAATATCCACTCACTGGATAAATCGTTTTGAAACTATTAGCCTCTGCAGTTTTCCTAAAAGATTTAAGTATAATAAAATTGTGTGTGTGTGTGTGTGTGTGTGTGTGTGTGTGTATGAGAAATACTTCACATTTGGTAAATGAATAATTTTGTCTTATTTAATGCAATTATTCTGACTGAACAGATAAATTCCAATCTCAAAACTCTTTCAGATAAACATATCTCAAATCTCTAATTATTCTCTGATAATTTATGTTTCAGTTGATTAGCCACTTAAATTATTATTAATAATAATTAAAATAAAAATACCACAATTCTGTGGCTTTGCAGAGGGTCACAGTCTTGTATATGGGTTTTAATAATTGCTGAGTCTCTCCACTCCTGCTTAAATTAACCTCAGCCACTCAGCTCAGCTCTACAGAGAAGCTGTGCAGAGTCTCACTTGATTCTGCAGGGAGATCAGACACTGCCTGTTTGGAGGGAACTGTTCTGCTAATATCTGAGAGCGGGGGAGGAAAACTAGAACTATCCTTTTGGTGATTGAAGTGAGTGGATATCACAAAGGATTGAAGAAGGATTATGCACCTTGAGCCCATAAGAAGTGATTCAGAAACATATATATGGGTGGTTAAAAACAGACACACACATTATATGGACTCCAAAATTTTTTACCAAGGTACACAAGTGAGACTACTTTGTGCCACAACCACTTCTGCTACATGTTTCTATATTTAGGGAGCTTTTTTCTTCAAAGGCTGATTTTAGATTGTATAAAAGTCTTAGTGAAAAAGACACAAAAAACAAGCTGGAAGCATCCAGGCTGAGTGCTCCACATGCCCCTAGGGCTATTTAGGAAGGACAGATACTACCTGCCCTCTTAGAATCAGCAAAACTGAGTCTGCCTGGGTGAGAGCAAGAGGAATCCTGGCCTAGTTTTTGTTCATTCTACACACAAAAGACAAGGATCAGAGAAGCCCAGAGGTGCAAATGTATTTGGGGGAACAGAAGCAAAGCTGAAACGCTTTCACTTCTGCATTCTCATTTTGACAAACTTGGAGGCTACCCTCTAGAGGAAATGTGACTCAAATATTGCTGTTGGAAACTTAGCTTTTGCTTGGGATTTCAAAAAACATCACCCATCCCAAGCAGCAAATGGGGAGAAGAGAATGCTGAGCTTCCTGGGAAGGACAACTCTTAAGAATCAGTGTCCCAGGACCATGCCCTTCTGCACTCTATTGTGTGTGCACCTTGGGGCCCTGGATGCTCTGCACTATACCTCCTCTAGAACTACTGGTTGCTTCCTCACTAAAAACCACCACAATCCCTATAATAAAAAAAGAAAGAAAGAGTAGGCACAGTTAAGTAGGCACTTTTTCTCTCTGCAAAAATAGTCTAAGGCCATTTTTAAAATTCACTTTTTAAACATCAACATTCTTCCCTTCTCGCCTTCAGCTCAGTCACAAATGGCAAGGCATCCATCTGCTCATTTCTCTTGCCCTTTGTCCAAGTCTTGGTCTGACCCAGGCAAGGAATGAAGAACCATGGGAGCTTCGGCTTTCCACATCTTGGACTCTGGTGTTGTGGATCCATGAATTTCTTGGGCTGTAATATCTCATATGCAGAAACAAAGCCATGACCCAGCATTCCCAGCTGTGAATGCTGTTATTCCCTTCTTTGATGTGGCAACCTGATTCTGATTTTATGGCCTAGCTTTGACTTCATTTCCTTTCACAGAGTTGTCCTTACATCTGTATCTCTGTTTCTGCCCTGAGCCTGACTCCAGCTAGCCCTTGAAAAGTACTAAGAGCAAAAAAGGCTCAGCCCCTTCTCCTTGTAGAGATCTGTCAAGCAGAGCTGCTACCCACTGCCAAAGACTTCTAACAGCTCAGCCTGGAAAATATGACCAGGCTAGAACATAGGTAACTATCTCTACCATTCTGATTCTATTTGTACTAGCAAAAATGCAAGGAACAATTTAAAGTGGAAAATTATAGGACACACATTTTATGGGTAGCATAGTGTACTTTTTTCTTATGTATTACTTCTACAGTTTTCTTTTTGGTTTTACCTCTTTCCCTCTCTCCCTTCTCATCCAAAGCCATCAGCTTGTCCTGGGTCGCCAATGGCAATCTCCACCATCACATGACAGAATAAGCAACAGATTATTCAGGCTAAGCTTCCAAGAGACCTTAAAGAAAGCCCTGTCTTCATCTGTACCTCAGCTTACCTATGGTAACAAAGTAAGGAGGGTGGTAGCAGCCCTGACTCTTCAGAGTACAGAAAGTGTGCTCAGCTGTAAAATAACAGACACACATGAGGGATTATTACTGCTATTACCTGCCTTTATAGGAAAGTACCTTTTTTATGTTTTAGCTTTATTGAGCTATATAAAAAAATATCTATGTAGACACATGCAAATGTGATACACATTTTGGTCAATTTGGACATATGCATATACTCATAATACCATCATCACAAAATACTAAACAAATGCATCACCTCCAAAATTTTGTTGTGTTCTTTCTTGTGTGTTTGGTGAGTTAAGAATATATAGCATAAAAATTTATTCTCTTATTTTAATGAGTACCATACCATACTGCTAACCATAGGTACTGTATTATTCAACAAATCTCTAAAACTTATCCACCTTGCATAATAGAAACTTTTTTATCCACCACAGAACAATTCCCCATTTCCCTCCACCCCTAGAAACCAATGGCAAAATTTTTACTTTTACGAATTTTAACTGTTTTAAATAGCTCATGTGGTGGAATCATGTATTTCTCTCCCAACTGGTTTATTTCACTTAGTATAATGTCCTCTGTGTTCACTCATTTTATTGTAAATGGCAGAATTTCCCTCTTTTTAAAGAAGAGTTACATACACATATTGTATCCCTACCAAAACTTGAACGGTTTTTTTTTTTTTTACAGAAATAGGAAAGTAACCCTAAGATTCCTATGGCACTATAAAGTCAAACAACCAAAGCAATCTTCCCAATTTCAAAATATATTACGAGGCTACAGTAATTAAAATAGTAGGGTACTTGTGTAAGGAGATATATATAGACCAATGGAACAGAACAGAGCACTAAGAAGTAAATGCATCTATCTACATTATCTATAGTCAAGAGATCTTCAGTAACGGTGCCAAGAATAGACAATGGGGAAATAATGGTCTCTTTAACAAAGGGCACTGAGAAAACTGGGTATCTACATGCATGAAAAGTGAATTTGGCTACTTGTCTTACACCATATACATGTCCTACATAAACTCAAATGGATTAAAGACTTAAATGAGACCTGAAATTATAAAACTACTGTAAGAAAACATGGGAAAGACAACTAATATTTACTGATCTTAGTAATGACTTCTTGAATTTGACACCAAAAGCACAGGCAACAAAATCAAATGTAGACAATTAAGACAACTTCAAACTAAAATTTCTAAATACCAGAAGAAAAATCAACAGAGTGGCGTTCTATAGAATTGGAGAAAATATTTGCCACATATCACTTAACAAAGAATTAATATCCAAAATATTTAAGAATTTCTTTCAATTTAATAGCAAAATAACCAGCAACTCAAATTTAACTAGCAAAAAACAGGCAAAGGGTTTGAATGGAAAGTTTACTTCAGCCTCCTTATTTAAGCCTATTTCAGTTTAACCTTTATGACTTTATCACTGCCTTCTCTCTGTTTCCTATCCATACAGATTACTTTCATCCCTTTTCTCACTGTAACCTGCTTTCCATCATAACCTTTCACACTGGCCTCTAAGTTTAGCTCTTAAGTAACTAGCTAAGTTTTGTAGACTTAAAACTAGGAAACCACAACAGGAAAAAGCACAAAGTAGGGGAAATTCAGAGATGCTGGATAACAGCAGAGCCACGGGCTTACCAGGCTGTCTGATATACGTAGAAATAATTCATTAAGGGCTTAGTGAGTCAGTGCAGTGCCCCTTAGCTCCTCTCGTTTGCCATTCCTGATCCCCAAATCAAAGAGAAAACAATTCAGAAAGCAGTTGTTTGCAGAGTCCCCACCCTGAAAGATCGAGCAGAGAGTAAAAGAAGTGATGTAGAGACAATGATGTGGCCCTAGGGTCTCAAAAAATGGGAACATGGACTGCTGCTGCTCTGAACCATTTCTCCGATTGGTCTCCTACATTTCATCATTCCTGACCTCTCTGTCCATTTCTTTGGAGATATGACCCTCAATTCCACCCTCTCCTTCCCCAACCCTTCCTCATCTGTACTTCCAACTGATAGTTACTCATACGGACCACAGTGTATTGCAGCCTGCTGCTGAATTTTAGTAGCCACATAACTTCAGTACCTACGGTAAACATGTCTACAAGCCTTTTTCATAACTCACATTTTCTAAAGAAATTAAAAGCTGTGCTATTATTCTGTAAGTCCCCCAGGAACTGGCATATAGCTTTTAGATTATACATGTATGGTATACTTTATACACAAGGTCAGGTACATTATTGAGAAGTACACATATTCTGCTAGATGTATTATATTTAAAAGTACATGTATTTTTAAAATGTAGATCCTGGAATCCTATTTCTACCTTCTTCCCTTCCCAAATGTCCAGTCTCCCTCTTTATGCCACACTGCCCAAAGCTATATTCCATTCTAGGTCATCTTTCTTTCCTTTAGACCTTAAGAAGGCCTAGCAACCTGTCTCTGTGTTCTCACTCTTTTAACCTCTCTCACTTACTTCCCTTTAACTCTGTTTTTAAAAGGAATATCACTCACATGTGGTTTTGTGTCTTTGTCCTCACCTTTCAAATCATCTGTTACTTCCTATGACTCACTGCTGGCACAAAGCAGGCAAAATCTCCTTGTTTCTCACAGCAACAAAACAGAGAGTGGGCTAAATAATTTCCTGTCTTTCCCACCATCTCACAAAGGATAAGGTGCAAACGTGGAGGAATTACAGCTAGAAAGGGAAAAACCAGGGGATGTGCTAGGTTTGAGGAGTGAGAAAGGGGAGGGCAAGAGAAAAACAGGAATGAGGTAGACCCCTTGAGGATCAGAACAACACTGTTCAACTTGCCAGAAATAACAGCAAAATAGCAAGATATGGTGAAAACACTGGCTGTCAAAAAACAAAAAAAATTTTTACTTTATTTGTAGTAGGCTGGCAAAAAATTGAAGATTAGATAATGCCAAGCATTGGTGGGGATTTGGAAAAACACGAACTCTCCAAGAACTGCCAGTAGAGGGAAAGGCTGGTAGAGGTATTCTAGAGACCAATCCAAGTTAAGTACAGCCTAACAATTTCAGCCCAATTGATATATATCAGAGGAATGCTCAGAATCCACAAAAAGAGGCTTCTGGTAGAGGTATTGTTTGTGCAAAGGTGGAGCTGGGGGGAATCTGGGTAAGTTAAGCATCAACATGTTGGATGTGTCACAAAGAAACAGAGACATGCAGGAAGTTTTATGTGCACACAGCAACACTAAGGGATCCTAAAATCAGAATGCTAAGTGAGGAAAAAAAAATGACACAGATTTATTATGAGGAAGGGAAGGGATCAAAAATGATAAAAAAATGACAAGTATGTACCAGCTCCCTAAAACAAATGTAACTATTATGTATCACAAGCACACATTAATAAAAAAGAAAAGATTTGTCACTATTCACAAATACAAAACAATATAATTTTATGATAGCATGCATATAAAATATACATTAAATAAATTAAAATGATTACCTGTGGAGAACATGAATGAGAATGAAGTGTAAGGCACTTTGAGATAAATGAGTGGGTTTTGGGTTGCAACTTGAGCACTCAGTCTCTAAAAGGTTTGCTCTCTCTGTCCTAAACCAATAGAACTGGTATTGTAAAAAGAGGAAATTTGCACACAGGCGTATACAAAGGGAAGACCATGTGAAGGTAATTAGAGAACACATCATCTACAAGCCAAGAGAAAGCTTGCTCAGAAGACAACAATTCTGTCAACACCTGATCTCAGACTACCAACCTCTAAAATTACGAGAAAATGTCTTGCTGCAGCCACCTAACCTGTGGTACTCTGGTTAGCAGTCTTAGTAAATTAATATATTGAATAAAAGGTATATGGGTGTTCTCCATATTATACTGCAATTTATCTAAAATTTTTAAATTGCTTCCAAACAACAACAACAAAAGCAAATTCCTACTGAACAAAGTTGGCACACTAGGCACTGTATAAAAACTAGTAACACAGAGGAAGGCAAAAAGAATTCTTGAGTTCCTACCTTAAAGGAGATCAGACCTGTATTAACTGCTTCTCTAGTGTCCCAGTCTCTTCAGTGTGAGTTTCCTGAGGGCAATAAATGTTGAATTAAAAAGAAAAAAAAATAGAGGCAACAGAGCATTCAGAGTTGCTGCAGTAGCCTGGCTCTCCTGCGCCCATCTCCAGCTCAGAACACAGTTCACTTCTAACGACAAGTGTTTTCTAAATGAATAAGAATAGAGAAAGTATTCACTGCAAAGACCTCATTATAGTCAGATCAATGAAATGTTTTTTCTAGGGGTTGGCTACCAGAACATGGACTACACTTTGTTACACAGAATGAGTCCATGTAATAAAATGTTATAATGATTTAAATCATGCTCTCTTTTTAATAAATAAACTTTCAGAGTTCATTATGTGTTTCCCTTATATTTGTATTCACAGCACTTGCTTGTAAGTTCCATGAGGGTCCTGAGCCTTTTCCAGAGGAAAATCCATCTTTAATTTCTTCAGCTTTTCCACCTCACTGTCTTTAGGGTAGGCAAGAAGGGGTAGTAATGAAGCAGAATTGCTGCAGCCCTGAAGCTGCCAAGTTTGAGTTGCTTAATCCCAGAGGTCACCTGGCAAAGCCTGTTCTGCGTGCCAGCCTGAGCTCCTCTCACTGCTGTGTAAGCCCTCTTCTCTCAAGGTCATGCGTTTCTTAGAGAACTGGCACAATATCCCACACACACCAGGCACTTTGAAAGACTCAGAATTGGGGCTGAGATAAGCTTCACAATGGTCTGAGTCATCTGAAAAGAGGAAGTGAAGGCTGGTGATGACCTACATGGGTTATTATACAGGTGGTGCTAATCAGTACCAGCAGGAGCAGGAAGAGTATCAAGTGTTCTGCATTATTTGGGGCCTCCACATCCATCCCCTTACTGCTTACTGGGATGCTGGTGGGTGATGCTGAGCCACAAAGGAAGAATGGGCAAAGATAGTTCAGGGAGGGCTAGATGGCATTAAAGAAGGATCCATTTTCTTAGGAAAGGTAAATGTATCAGGCTTTGCAAGTAAAAATAGAATATATTAAATCAATATGTTCAAAAGAATACACACACCTACAGGGTGCTGTGAAAATACATACAAGGGAGTGAATTATGTCACATTCTTAGGAGCATGAGAGTGAGGTAAGTAAATTATATAGTTGGACTTTGACCAGACAGACAACACACCACTCTGGATTCAGTATGCTGTGCTAAAGGGAAAGCAGTGGTGTCACTGCTTCCACCATAAGGATAGGCCTGGGGAGGAGTCTAGGCATTAATAAAAGATGCCAGGCCAGGGATGTAGCTCAGCCATACAAGTGCCTGCCTGGCAACGCAAGGTCCTGAGTTCGATTCCTGGTACACTTCCCCCATCAAAAAAAACTATCAGTAAAGGATGATATACAGAGGAGAGAGTTTATATTGCCAGTAAGAAGACTTGTACTAAAATGGACTTTGATTCCTGCAGGATACTGGGCCTGACTCAATTCTAATAAATCTAAATAAATAAATCTCCAGATGCACATGGCCTCAACCATTTCCTTCATATATTGCTAAAGTAAACCAATACTGGGAGTATAAGGTTAAGTGCCCTTATTTTATTTCCTAGATATGTGTTTGTCTAGGTATCTTAGGTTACTTCAAAAGAAATTGTTTCTTCTATGTAAAGACCTCAATATTCAAGTTAAATCAACTAAGTGACTTAGTAGAGGTAGACCCAGAAGATATTAAAGCAGAGCATACAAAATAAGCCTGCAGTCACAAATGATAGTGCTGTTTATAAAGAAATTGCACCTCAAGTGAAATCTAAACCACAGCCATTGGCTCCACCCTTACGAAGACGTGAACAGTGTGTGTGAATGGAGCTGTCTTATGGGGTGGAGAAACCATCACGGGCTTTCCCAATCTAGCAAGGTTCCCTCCTTTCCTATTCATCTTCCAGCTCTTCTCTTCACTCCAAACTGGGGTGCAGACCGTTCTGTGTTCCTGGGGATGCCTTCCCAATTCCCTGCTACTTCTACTCATTTTTCCAGGCCCACGAAGACTCTGACAGCTGCCCCTTTTCTGACTGTTCCAACCCACAGCACTCCATCCCTCTTTTAAACATCTAACACATGGATATCTTCTTTGTACAGCTCACATTCAATCTGCACTATCATTTTACTGTTTTGCAACCCTAAGTGAGTGTGAACTTCTGTAGGATAAAGACCACACCTTGTATCCTCATAAGTAACAGATCCCCTGACTTAAGGTTTATAAATCTAGTCTTTAAATATCAGTAAATTTTATTGTCAGACTTCTGGATTTTGTCACTCTTTCCCCTGCTCCCCATTTCAAACCTTTCATGAGCTTTCTATAGCACTTAGACATAAATCCCTACTCCTTATGCAACTTAGATCTGTCTCTTAATCTCAACTTCCTCTCTCCAAACCACAATCTCCCTCCTAGCCATAACTGCCTTCTTATAACTCCCATGCATGCTGGTTTTTATCCCACCTTGAATTCCTTGCCCTTTCTGTTATTTCTCTGCCTGCTGTGCTGCCTCCTCCCTCCCCACAAACCACCCCACATATAATTAGTCATGGATAAACCCCTTTCCCAGTCCTGTCTTGGTTAATTTGCTTTGCCTGAGAGATCTTCCTTAAATACTTCCACATGCTTCACCATCTCAGCACCTGGTATTTCCTTCATAACATTTTAACTTATCATTTTGTTACAGACCTACTGGCCTTGATCATCCTCACAAGACAAAGTTCTCTGAAAGCAAAGTCCATATTTTGCATGAAAACCAGGTGCACTGTCAAGTAATTATTTATTTATTAAGTTGATAGATCTATAACTGAAGACATTTGGAAATCTGTTCCACATTATTTGTAAATAGTTTTGAGAAATTATAATTGTATATAATAATGGGTACACAGTGATGATATGTATACTGTGTGGTATGACTGAAATTCCCAATTGTTCTACTCCCATATAATCTCCATTATACTCTCTACTTCTCTGACTTCCATTGTTCTACATTTTCCACATACGTGAGGTCATGCAGCTCTTATTTGCACCTTATTTCACTAGGCATAATGTGCTCTAGCTTCATCCAGGCTGCTGCAAATATTACCAGAATTTCCTTCCTTTTATAGCCAAATTGCATTCCACTGCATATATACACCACAATTTCTTTATCCAGTCACCTGTTAATGGACACTGATGTTGATTCTCTAACCTGGCTGTTATAAATAATGCTGTATTTAATACAGACATGTAAATATGGTTTTCAAATCCTCAGTACACCAAGATTTGGGATTACTGGATCACATGGCAGTTCTATTTCTAGTTGTTGAGGAACCTCCATTTCGTTTTCCATTAATGGCTGCATGAACTGCATTTTCATCAACAGTATGCAAGGGTTCCCTTCTCTCCATATCCTTGCCGATACTTATCTTTCATCTTTTTGATAATAACCTTTTGACAGATGTGACATGATATTTTATTGTGGCTTTAATTTGCATTTCTCCAATGATCAGTGCTATTGAGCAGTTTTTCATGTATCTGTTGCCTTTCATGTGTCTTTTGAGAAATGACTATTCAAATCAAGTATTTTAAATATCCATACTTATCAGGTGTACTGTATAAAATATTTTCTCTCAGTCTATATGTTGTCTCTTCACCCTGCTATTTTTTTTTGCTGTACATAGCTTTTTGGTTTAATGGCTACTGGTCATTTTTTGCTTTGTTGCCCAAGCTTTTAGTTCAAATCTTAAAAAAAATCGTTGTTCCCAGTGTTGAACAGTTTTTTCATTTCCTAAGTTGTCTTCTACTACTTTAAAAATCTCTGGTCTTAGTCTAATGTATTTTGAGATACTATTTGAATACATTGTGTAAGATAATGGTCTGATTTTATTCTTCTACATGTGGCTATCCAGCTTTCCCAACTCCATTTACTGAAATGATTGTCCTTTTCCCAGCAGTTGTTCTTGTCATCTTTGATGCTCAAAATCAAATGAGCACAGATAAACAGGTTCATTTCTGAACTCTCTAGTTTGTTCCACTGGATATTGTTTCTATTTTTTTATTCCAGCACCATGATATTTTGATGAGTATACCCTTATGGTATATTTTAAAGCCAGGAAACATGATTTTTTTCAGCTTTTTTCCCTTTGCTCAAGATTGCTCTGGCTGTTTGAGTGGTTTTGGGGTGTGTGTGTGTGTGTGTGTGTGTGTGTGTGTGTGTGTGTGTGTGTATGCTGTGCATACAGTTCTATACTAATTTTAGGACTTTTGTTTCCATGAAAAATGACATGATTTGTGTGTTAAATTAACTGTAAACATGTCCTAAGTTTTGAATCTAAGCAAGTGGTAGTAGATAAACATGCAATGAGCTGAAGCAAGATATAGTCACTCTTTGAATAAAACTCATAAAGACTTTAGGGAGAAGAGCAAATTTGGTAAGAAGCACTTAGTGGATGAGACAAGAAATTCACCTCTGTCACCAGGACTTCTGACCTTGCAATATCTTTGTGAAGATTCCATCAGCCACTCACTACATTTGTGAATGTTAAAAAATTAGACAATACCAACTATGATGAGGACATGAAACATGACATCTCCCATTATACTAATGGAAATGTAAGGTAGTATGGCCATTTTGAAAAACAATTTGGCATTATCTAGTAAAGCTGAATGTATGCAGTCCTTATGACATAACAATCTGATAATTATCGTTCCTAGAGAAAGTTTCCTATGTGTACCTATGGAAGACGTGCATAAGGGAGACATGTACTAGGAAAAAAACATATGAATACTGCCAGCACCACTGACTCTTAAAAGGGTATGCATAAATAGTATATATCCGCATACATAAAAATGAATGAGCTATAGTTACAAACTTCAAGATGGATAAATTTCAAACAATGTTGAGTACAAGAAACAAAGATCACAAAAGAATGTGCAGTTTCATTTTTGCTTCTTTTTAAGCTAGGCAGAAGGCACATTGTAACTACTGTTCTGTGCATGATCAAGTAACTCTTTAAAGATTAGCAAACACTGATCAAACAATGTAAGAGGAGGCACAGTTTGTTCTTATACTAAGGACACTGAGTAAAGGAGTAGAGAGCCCTCTGAAATGGCTACTATGAAGCCCCAAACTTCATGAGTGCCTCCTCAAAAGCAAGAATATCAGCCCCAACAGCCCATGATTTTCACTGTTCCATTTACATTCTATTTTTATGACCCCACCATATTTTCTCTTTTTTCCTTCCTTTCACTCTTAATTTTTAAGCTGTTACATTTTATGCATCTCTGTGAACCATTCTAAGTCTAGAACAGTATAAAATAAGTGAGGTACATATTAGAAATAATAATATAAAACAAAACAGAATTAAGAGATCGTGTCCTAATTAGGCACCTAAAACACTAGGACTTGACCCAGATGGCAACAGTAATGAACTTTCCTTGTACACCATCAATTAAATTGCAAGCTCCAGGAAAGTGTCTATTCTACAGAAAAGATGAGTTTAAGACAATCAATGGGAATCTACTAAGAAATATTTTCAGACTGCCAAATATAGTAAATATTTGGAGTGTTTATTATACATGAAACTAGCTGTTATGATTTATGTGTGTGTGTGTGTGTCCCTCAAAAGCCTCATGTGCTCACAGGCGGGTTTCTGAAAGGGGGTCAGGTCACAGGTGTACTATACTCATTAGTGGATCAGTCCCCTGAGGAGTTTATAGCTGTGTTGGGGGTACTAGGTGGAAGAGGCAGCTCACTGGGGATATGACCTGCACTCCCACATTCACTCTGCTTCCTGTCCACTGTGCCATAAGTAGCTCTCCTCCACATGCCCTTCTGCCATGCTGTCTTGCTTTGAAGCCAGCTGATCATGAACTGAAATGTGAGCCAAAATAAACCTGTGCTCCTTTAAACTGTGGGTGTGATATTGTGACTCAGTGACAACAAGAACATGAATAAGACACTAACAAAGCAAAGAAAAGAAACTTTCTAGCTTTTATGGTTGTTTTGAAGCCTTATAGTGACCTTAAAAAACACACTTACCTATTACAGAAGAACCTCCAGAATAGTCTACTTGGTTGCCAGGCATCAATAACCCCCATAATTACATGAAAAATTCTGATGTGTGATACCACCCACTGTAAGTCTTGGAACAGTGGAACTATGTAAAAATAGGTTTCTGCTAGTTTAGCAGTTTTCATTTTGAAATGGTATTTTATCCCTAGAATGTAAGTTACATACAAATACTTATACTCATATATGGATGTGTAATTGATTTTTAATTTTAAAAAATTGGCCTTGTCATAAATGAAACAACTTGCTGAAACAAGGCCAAAGAGTTATCAATGAAATGTAGCCCGTTAAGTTTTAATTAAGGAACCTGTGCCCTATACTGAGGTCTTTTTCAGTAAGAAAAAGTCTGTTTGGAGCATGAAAAAATTGGGTTTCTTCTGTACCAACTAGAACTAAACAATATCAAAACTAGGCAGAGGCAGGGATTAGGTTTAAACCAACAGAAGCAGATAAAATGTCACACTCTCCTTTCAGAGTACTGTGATTTTTATGATTTCCTAAGACAAATTTCATTTTTTTCTATAAGGCAAAATATTAAAAACTGGCAAAAGGCAATCACACATACAGTAAAATCCACATACCTACCAGTGCTAACCAGTGCAGTAGCATTGTAGCTAACTGAAAACTTGAGTTAGCCCTGAATCAAGGAATCTTTGTGCACCAATGTGCATGGATGCATCTACAGATCTATTCTTTTTTTTAAAAAACAGGTCTATTTCTACACCATCTTGTACACGGTTATAACTTCCAGATTCCATGGAGTTATAAAAGAACACACAGGAGTAGCTGCAGTGACAACTTATTTCACTCAATATGTATATATATAGCTTATATCCACATTCAGGGATCTATCATTGCAGCCTGTCATTGAGGACACTCCAAAGGGTGAGATCATTTCCTAAAGTCACTGTCTAGGACAAAGGCTGGCCCTGCCTTCTAGAATCTGCCACTTAGAAAGGATCTGATTTCACTTTGCTGTCTCCAGAATTTCAGGTCTTCCAAGAGACTGCATGACAATCATGACTATTTCACAGCTGGGAGAAAGTGTTAGTGCAAAGTTCTAGCTAGGAGAAACTCTAGTAAACTGATTTTGGCTGTGTTTATTATTTATATACTGTGTAGGTCATCTCCTAGGACAGCCTCTATGGTAAAAATGTAAGAAGCCTCTTAACATGATTTTGTCAACACCATTTCTACTTCAATCCATCTCTGACATCTATACCACATGCTGGAATTTTCTATAAACAAGTTTATCTAACCAACCTTTATATTCGCACTTACTTCTTCCTTTACTTTGTTTTTAAAAATATCTGAGAGGTCCCCTTACATACACAGTGGACCTTTAAAAGTGAATGGTTGCAACAATTCATATGTTTCCTGAAGAGACATTTCTACGTGTATCTCTGTGAAAGAAGCAGAATTCTGGAAAGGAGAACTAAAGTTAGGTCCCAATGGTAAATCCTGAATCTCTTCATTTATAAGAGCATTTTGGGTCAACAGGCTGTGACAAAGAGAGCAAAGACAGCAGCATCTATCTACGGGGAGCCAGCAAGGACTTGTTGAGGACTTCCTTCTGAATTTTAAATCCAGAGGTCACAAGGACTTAAACACAAATTAATTTCCCCAAAGTAGATTGCATACAGGTCACTTTGTACGTTCAGTTTCTTTTGGCTTGCACCATGGAATGCCTTCTGGATTGAGAAGAAAATAAAACTGAACGGATTTTAGGTTTGCAGAAGTGATATCTGGGTTTAGATGAAATAGCTTCCCACAGACAGTACCCTGAGTAGATATCATACAGCAGTGATGATAAACCTTTTAGAAACCAAACGTCCAAACTGCAACCCAGAACCCCCTAATTTACTACAAAGTGTCAACACTGCAATTAAACCTGAATACTGAGGTTTTAGTTTAGAAAAAACAACTCATACATTAACAGTTTTTGTTTTAGGAGAAAAATACAATAACATGCATGCCACAGGTTCACCACCACCATCCTACATGGTACCATCACACATGTGGTGCTCTCAGACTGGCATCCATTGCAGCTTTCATCTGTCCAGACACAAGAAATGCAAATGGGTAAGAAGGAAGGAAAGAAGCAAGATACAGAGAAGGTCTTCATCAAGCAAGAGTAATCAGCAGAAATATGGCACAGTCAAAGGGGATGCTCTCTATGTAGTGAGATGTGATGTGATGTGATGTGATGTGATGTGATGTGATGTGACACCATCGACAGAGTTGTAGAAAGGAGGAGACCTTTCCATGACCTCTGCTTCTCTTTACAGTTCCCTGGGCAGGGTAAGGATGAGCTATGAGTACTTGGAAGTAAAGACAACTCCTCTCCTGGCTGGTGTTAAGTAGTCCTACATGCTCTATATGACTATCTCTCAGGTAGGAGTCAGTTGGAGACCCCAAACCTTGGGTGCTTCCCTTCTTTATCCTACTACTTAAACCCTTGGGAATACCTGGACTAAGTCCGCCACACCTTTCATCCCTGAAAACAACACACGGAGGGAGACACTGAGGACTACCAGGTTGTGCACTCTAGAACTCTCAGGCGGTCATCAGCAAGCTCACCTATGTCTATGGTGGTGAACCTAAGGCAATCATGCAATAGGGGGATGTTTGTTGTCATTGAAAGCCCTAAAAGGTTCGCCATCACTGCCTTATATCTTTGGCTGCTTCTCTGAATGCCCCCTCCACTTTCCTATTCTAATTGAATCCTGGCTTTTCCCTGAGGACACTGCTTACCAACCTCACTCAGCCCCCTTAAGTGGTGACTATTTTATCTCCGTATTCCATGAACTCTTGGGCTCAGAGGTGGAGTGGGTGTCTTTACCATTTGTTTTTAGCACATTTAGACCATTATTCCTCCCATCCTCTTATGTAAAGTTCTGAGAGTTGAGTCATGCAAAATCAGTCTCTACAACTCACTCCCCCTCACTCTGGAAAAACCTTTATTCCTGGCTGCTTGTCACCCTTTAATATTTCTCAGATCCACACAGATGATCTTTGTGATACTACAGCTTCTTAGTCCTTGTCCTCAACCTCAACTCCAAGGTCATAAGCCAGTCCTTAACTCAAGTTCTTCTCGTTACTCTCCAGCTACCATCTCTTCTCTATCAATTCTCTACCTTTTATATCTCAACTTCAGAAAATAATCTGACCCCAGTGAGACCTACGATCCACAATTTACCATTTTCCACTGTCCCTCACCTTCCTCATATCTGACCTCAACTCCTCAGTTTAGGCCCCATAGTCAACTGTCACAACTACTCCCTTCCACATACTGTGAACTCTTCCTCCACCCTAGTGAAGATCTACTCATTTGGCAAAGCCACAACCTTCACATGCAGGCCCAGAGGGAGAAAAAATACACAACTCTGTTGAATTTTTCACTCTAAATTCATGGTCTGGAACCACAATGTGCCCTGAACATTCCCTAGGCTCTTGGCAAAAATCCTCAAAAGTGTTGCCTTTAATAATTTTCCTATTCTTCTCTCTTACAAACAAAGGAGCCTGGTCCATTCTTTGTAGAAGTGAACAAACATTAAATAACATCATTAGATTTTAGACTACAGCAAATATAATTTTGTAAAAGTAAACTTCCTATGAGTCTTACTTCCTGTTTCTAAGGTGGTATAAAAGTCCTAACTGACAATATTCATCCAAAGATTCCCCATAGATTCCCCTTCTAAAGAATTCCCACACATTCTTATGTGTGGCACATATTTTTATAAATGGCTTATGGATGGAAGCAGAATGCACACCAATTTCAGCCCACTAACCAATTTCCTCTAAACCTGCCCTGATTTTTAAGACTATGGGCTCACAGATACCAGCCCAAGTGAATGTTCACTTGCTACAGCAGATGTTTTCACTCTCAGAGTCTAAAGAAAATTAAGACAATTTAAAATAGTAAGATGTTAGAGGGGAATCAACAAAATTATCAAAAACTAAGTTTTCCTAGGTTGTACACTGGGTCAATGAGTTATGATTTTCCACTATCAAAAAAAAAAAATACTACTGCTAGAGGAAAATATCCACATCAGAAAATATCCACATCAGAAACAGGTCTAAGGAATTGAATAAGCACTAACTTTTTATTTGCAAAGCTAGTAAGTGATCTTTTCTCCTAGGAAATGTGTTTTCTAACTCTCTGGCTATGTAGAAGCCTTGGTGGCCATGCTATCAGATGCAAAGTGTAGGATTTTAGGACATCTAATGAATTTCCAATGAATGAAATTGCTAGTCCCTTTTAAATATAAGTGCCCAAACTGGTAGCAATGCTCAGTTAAATGGTACTAGAAGCCCACAAATAGGGCCAAAATTCTTGCTGCAGTGTGAAGCACTCATTTCATATCTGGGCAAACAGTGAAGATAAAATGATAAATTTGAATACACATGCCAAAGCTCCCCTCAGCAGGTGCTTACATATTCCACACCACAGCTGTTTCGATAATATGTTCGCTTGGAATTGTTCTAAACTTTAAGATTCTTGGGAACAAGGACACTTCTCAGAGATCATGTGTCACATGACATACACAGCTGAACTTCATAAATGCTCTATAAAAGCAATGTCCAGTCCTCTCCACTCAAACTCTGCTTTATTTTAAATGATGTTACTGTATGCTTTATGAAGATATAAGAAAGATGCTCAAAGTTCCAAACATTGATGATAGGGAGAGGGAAATGCTAACCACCAAGATGTGATCAGTGCAAACTGTACACATGTGCTGAAATATCACATTGTACCCCATTCATATGTGAAACTAATACATGCTAAAAATAAAGACATTTTAAAATAAAAGCTGCAAATATTGGGTTAGTAGGGCTAGACATGTTTGTTTTCACTTTTCAGAATAAACATTTTTATTGTGCAAACATTCAAACTACACAGAAAAATGCTAAAATAAAAATATCACTTTGAAAAGAACACTGCTAAGATTCGGTTAAACATTCCTTGTATGTTTACATACATGCATACACTTATAAATGTACATTGATGAGTACTTACTATTTATGATGTTCTATCAGAATTGCTTTATCTTAGTGATATGACATGGATATCTTTTCATTAATAGTGAAGAACTACCATATCATTTTAATGGATAGATAGTATTCCATACACACTATCTCTCATTATTTAATAGTAAGTATCCTAGCTTTTTCTTACAAATACAAACCTCCAATGAGTATTTCTGTGTATCCCTCTTTTCACAACTGTGGATTATCTGCTCTGGACATACACTAGAAGTTGAACTGCTGGGTCCCAGTGTGTGCATATCTTTATGTTACCAAACTGCCCTCATACCGACACAGACCCAGCCAACACAGTGCTCTCAAGGCCCCCACTCTTGCCAACAGTATTATGGTGAACTTTATAATCACTACCAATGTATTTATTTCTCCCTCTAGTCTGAGACATTAACATACTCCAGATATTTTTCAGTTAGTCACATCTTTAAACCTTGTTTATAGTAATTTCATTATATATAAGCTTATGATTATCATATTGTAAAACAGGAATTTTTAAAGTTTCTCACTTCTACAATATATGTGGGAAGATTCCATCACTTCAAACTGTTAAAAATCTTCAATAGTTTCTACTATTACCATTATTCTTAACTTTGGGGAAGTGGTACTAGAGATTGAATCCAGGATCTTTGCACTGAGCTCCATCCTAAGACTTCTGAGACAGAGTCTCACTAACTCACTAAGTGGACCAGGCTGGGCTCCAACTTGTGCTCCTTCTGCCTTGGCTTCCCAGTGCTGAGATTACAGATGTGTACCACCATGCCTGGCTTATTCTTAACTTTTATACGCTCAGAAATCTCTTTGAAATTCTAATGCAACCAGAAGCACGCAGAAAAATGCTTTTTAAATTTTTTTAACAAAGAATGCAACTTATTAAGAATTTAACAGGCAGGGACAGAAGCCTGTGTTGGCCAGCAGCAACAAAGGATTCCTAGACTGAGACAAGAGGAAAGGGCTTGTATACTATACCAGAAAAGGGTGCGTATGTGGGTTTTGTCAAAGACTATTAACACATCAGAGGTTAGTTAAGAAATAGTCCAGACATCAGTAGCTGGCACCAGATGCTCAACAGTCTTCAGGATTTTATGGGATAGGGTTTGGAATGCAGAGTCATATGGTGGGCAAGATAGTAGTTATCATCAATATGCAAAGCCAGAAGAGTGTAAAGTTTCTTCCCTGAAGTACACTAATACAGTTATTTACAGAGCTCACAAAAGTGCTCTTGAATGTAAGAAATTTTGTAGGCAATTTCACACAGCTCAAAAAATTCATTAACCAAATTAATGAGACTGATGAGGATTAAGGCATCCTTATATATGATTTTGGGCAAATGATATTTTCCTTATCTGTTACATTTCTTTGCAAATTAATATAAAATGATAAGAGTTCTATCTGACAGAACTATCTATACAAGCGTGATATGGAATACCCAGAATCCTATAGATATAGAACGCTGTCTCTACAGGGTAAGCCAACTCCCTTTCAATATCCACCCCCTGTGGACTCTATCCCTGCCACCTTGCTCCTTTACACATGTGTATCATATGGACAAGTATAAGTAACCTCTGAAGAGCAGTTGTCTTTAGTTTTTCCCAGCTGGCATGTCTGGCTGCGCCCACATGTAAAAGAAAGAATGACAAAATACTCCTTTCCATTCTCAAATTGAAAACTTCTGTGATCATCTTAGACAGCCTCAGAGGTTTATTCTATACTTTTAAATTTTGATTAAGGTCCATCTTACCCATAATTTATCTTTTGGTCACTCTTGATTTCTCTAAATCCTGGGTCTTTAATTTTAATCATTCGGTAGGAAAGATTTAAAATAAAATCCTAGGAGGTTAAAAAGAATTTTAAAAAGTAAGTTTACAAAGGACTAACTATCATAGGCATGAGAGAATTAACAAAAGGAGACCCAGTAACTGCTCTGGAAGGAGGTAACGTACTCAAATGTTTTATATTACGTCATAAATAGTAAGCAAGGAAAAATATATATGGTTTCTCATTATCAAAACTTAATCAGTAAGTACTTTGTATCCAAGTCAGTCTTGGCTGATATAACAAAGCAAAACAGATGTAGCTTACTAACAACAGAAATTTTTTATAGATCTAATGTTAGAAATCTACAGTCAGGGTGCTACCTGGCTAGGTTCTGGTGAGGGCCCTCTTCCAGCTTGCAGACTGCTGACCTCTTGTTGTGGTTTGTGTCTGCATGTTCCCCCAAATCCTCATGCAGTTATGGGGTGGCTTTTAGAGTTTATGACTGACCCATGATCCAATGCTGGGATTATGGATGCGAGAGCTATACCTGCCCTAGGGCAGATAGTTTGCTGGGATTATGGGTGTGAGAGCTCTATCTTAGGGTGGATAGTTTGTATATGAAGAGAGAGAAAGAGGCTGCTGGCTGCCATTCCTGCTGCCATTCCTTCCTTCTTGCTCTTGTTGCTTTGCTGTGTACTGCCACCATGAACTGTAGCCCTCTGCCATGTGCCACTGTGCCTCAGAACCAGCCAAGTATGGACTGAAACCTTCAAAAACTGTAAGCTAAATAAACCGTTCCTTCCTTCATTTTGGGAGTCAGGTATTTTGTCTCAACAACAAGGAAAATGTAACCAAGGCACTTCTCAATGTAGCCTCAAGTGACAGAAAGAGCGCTAGCTGGTCTCCTGGTCCCTGACTGTAAGGGCATACTAATCTCATTCACAAGGCTCTATTCTCTTGACTTAATTACCTCCCAAAGCTCCCACCTCTAAGTATCACCACATTAGGGATTGTATTTCAGCATATGAATCTGGGAGAGGAAAGGTAGTTCACGACAATTATCAAAATGTAAACTATTCATGAACTAGCTAAACTATATATCCCAATGGGATTCAAGGTCATCAAAGCACTTTAGTCATAAGTGTTTTCAGTTTCCCCATAAAATTCAGAAATGGTCCCAGCATAGGGTAGAAATCTGAGTTCCAGGCTATGTTGCACTATTCAAAAGCCACTATTTAAAAGGTTTGGACAAGTTCCTTCCTTCTCTGGCAGGTAACTGTCAGCTTAAGGATCACATCCTTAGGCCAGGGATATAGCTCAGTGGTGTAAGTGCCTTCCTGGCAAACATAAGGTCCTGAGTTCAATTCCTGGTACAAAAAAAGAAAAAAACCACATCCTCATAAAAACCTTCCTGAGCCCTAAGACAGCTCTCCACTATGAGTTTCTGTATCTCTCATTAAACCTGTAACTATTTGTTCATGGTCTGTGTTTTCCACTTCATGGTAAGCACTGCATCTATATTCACCCTAGACTGGCTCCTTACACAGTGCCTGGCATAGAAATGATAAAGAAAAGGAGGGAAAGGAGGACGAATAAATAAACTGATCAAAAATTGAGGTGGTGAACCAGACACCTTTAGTGTACATTTAGATGCTAATGCAGTACGGATATTTCTTCCTGTTGAATTCTATAAATTCTTGGGTCTAATTAGGTTAAAACATTTAGGATTAGGCAGAAAAAAAAGAATGGCCAAGGATACATGGGAATCAGGTCCTATTCCTGCCCCTCAAAGAAATAGGTCTGGGTAGGGAAAGAAATTCATTAAATAACTAGGACAAAAGAATAGATCACATTTAATGAAAGCAATGATTTTACTAGTGTGATACAGAACTTAAGTAACCAAGTGAGTCTCAGAAAAGAAGTTACGCTAGATAATCTTTCTGATTATGAACCTCACTCATGGTCTCTAAGTAAGAACATATTACACAGATATGTGACCTACTTCTCTGCAGCCATACAACCAATTGTGACACCTATGGAAAGAATCTAGGCCCCTCCCACTCCTGTACTGAGAGGAAGGAAGCACTCCAAATCCCAGGGTTATAAGATCAGAAAGGTTAAGGTCCAGCCCAACAGGTAAGGTTGGATATGGCAAAATAAATCCCAAGGCAAACTGCCCAGAGGGATGAAGAATTTGGATCCTTCCGAAAAATGTCACTTCAGGGAAAACCAGGCAAGTCATTACTGACATAACTGTGCAGCAGAACTGTAAGAACTACGAACTGTGAGAAATAAGTTTCTGGGCTTGTAAGCCACCCAGTTTTTGTTTATATTTGGTGATAACAGCTTTAAAACAACTACAAAGAATAACTACTATATTAAGCCACCAAAATCCTACCACAGGAACTCTCCTTCCACAACACAGGCAAAGCAAAGAACATAAAAGTGCCCCCAGCAAGATCCAGGCCTTCTCTAATTGTGGATCCAAACCATGTAACTGAAGGAGGAAAATTCCATGTAACTGAAGGAGGAAAATTCCAGTAAAAAAGCCCTCCTCAAGGCAAAGCTCCATAATCAGTGAAGCTAGGAGCAGAAGTGTGAAAGGGTTTTCCTTGGCACCTCTTGATTCCGTTTGTGGGTATCAGGGGTAGCCCCCAACCCTCTTGCCCTGGGGAAGAAGGGTGCAAAGGTAAAGGGGCAGTCGCAATACTAGGCCTGTCTCATAGCCAAACAACAAGAAGAAACCTCCAGTAAAGCTGTGACTAACACAGTGCAGCTAACTACACACAGTTCTGATGCTGAGTGTAAGGTCAGCCAGACATGTGAATAACAGTAGGCCAAGTCCTCTGTCTTTTACAAGACTGAACCATTTGGGGCTGTCAATCCTTCCCAGGCAGACCCAATACCATCAGCTCTTCTCCTAAATGCATTTTTTACACTTTAATTTTTAGACACAGTGTCTCATTAAGTCATTAAATTGCCCAGGGTGACCTCAAACTTGTGATTATCCTGCTTCAGCCTGCTAGAATGCTTGGAAATATAGCTGTGCATCAAGCTGCCTCTCCTAAATTTGGAGGGAATAAAGGAGAGTGTCCAGGAGCAGGAGAAAAGTTCCTTTCCACCAAGAGGGGAAGAAGCAAAAGATTTAAAAATTAAGGTTCAGGGTCCAAGATTGTAGGTCTGAGTGTTTTCCTAGTATGTGGGAGACCATGAGACCTGGGTTCCATTCCCAACACCACAAAAAAGGCAGAGGGTAGAGCTATTATCAGGTAGCTCTTTCTAAAAGTGGCTCACCAAATACATGTTATTGGGTTCTGGGTTGGTTACCTCTCCTTGTGGAGTTGGATTTCTTGTCTTGAACAAATAATTGAATAAAATGAGCAAAAAACAATGGCAAAGTTTATTTGAAAAAGTGAAAAGTGAGGGAGAAATGTTCTGAGAGAAAGCTTGGGTATAAGGAAAGAGGAAAAAGCAAGATAAAAGTATACTCTGGAGGAAGCAGGGAAGGCTATCATGAGAAAAGCCATGGTACCAAGCTCTTCTTGGTGCCTGTCCTTTTAAGCTGTCCAAACCTCAAGGAAACCCACAAGAACATCTACTTATAGGTCCTGAGAGGTGGTGCGGGCATCCCACACTTCAGGCTGATGTCAGGTCTAGGCCATCCTATTGAAAACGTTCTCCAATTCTCACAAGTCCACAGGCAGGGGTTTGGGAACTGTTCTGGGATCTTGTAATTAACAAGTCACACTTACTTCCCCACCCAGCTTTGTCACATCTTAATCTCCTATATCAGGGGAGCTAGGAACATAGCTCATTTAAAGGACCTGGGTTGAATCTCCACTACAGGAAAAAAAACAAAACAAATAGCTATCTAAACTCTTCTCTGGAAGAGGAAGCTGAGAATATATTGTGTGGAATCCTTTCACACCCCAATATTCCTGTAGCCCTTGATGTACTTCTCTCAACAGCCTGAGATGCAAACAAGTAAAATTTTCAAATTTGAGACAACCTGTAAGGGATCCACATGGTCACTTGCCAAAGGTCATGTAATGTGAAATGCAAAATGGAACAAATAAAAGTTATTTTTATTTTTTAAATTCTTTATTAGTACACTTCTGACATACATAATGATCTCATTCATCACAGAACATTTGTATTTGTACTTAATATATCTTAATTCATTTTTCCCTATTCCCTTCCCTTCCCCTTCAATCCTGCTTACCCTCTCCCTTTATAACACTTTGATTCTATTGTTTTCCTACCATTCTTTTTTTATCTCTGTCATTTCCCTTTCTCCTCCCCTCTCCCGTTCCTTCTCATTTGAACATTTTCTTCTTACTTCCCAAAATCTAGCCACCATTTTTGTCCTTATTTATTCTTCAGTTTTTCATAAAAGACAAACAGTGCATATTTAAACACGTGTCCAATTTATTTCTCTAAAAATTATGCTCTCAAGGTGAATCCATTTACCTAAAAATATCTGGTTTATCCTTCTTTGTGGCATTGTAGTGCTCCACTGTATATAAAAATCACATTTTCTTTCTCCATTCACGCATTGATGAAGATACGGGCTATTTCCAAGACTTAGCTATTACAAATTGTGCTGCTATAAACATAGCTATGTATATATCACAATAGTTTGATGCTTTTAATTCTTTTGGGCAGATACCAAAGAGAAGAATATACTCTGTTTTTTCTTCAGACCATATAAGTCTTTCACCTTTTACCAAGAAGGAGAGTAGCTGGGTCAAACGGAACCTCTAGTTTTAGTTTTGTTTTTTTTTTTAAGAATTGCTACAGTGGTTTCCACAGTGGTTGCACCAATTTAACTCCCACTAGCAGTGGAGAAGGGTGCCTTTTTCCCCACAGCATCACCAGATTTGTTGTGGTTGATGACAGTCATTGTTTCTGGAGTGAGATGGAATCTCAGTATTATTTTAATTTGCATTTCTCGAATGACTGGAGTTACTGAATATTTTTTCATATATTTATTTGCTGTTGGTACTTCTCCATCTGAGAAGTGTCTGCATTTCAGATGCCCATTTTTGAATTGGATCTTTAAATTTGAGGGTCTGAATTTTTCAGTTCTTTACATATTGTAGGTATTAGTCCTTTGTCTGAGGAATAGCTGGTAAAAATATTTTCCCATTTACTATGCAAGAGCTTTTTAATATGATGAGAACCTGTTGAGTGTTAACAGTATTTCCTTGTGATCAGGGTTTTTGTTCATAAAGTCTTTGCCTATACCTATGTCTTCAACAGTGTTACCTATTCTATCTTCCAGTGGATTAAGTGTTTGCTTTAATACTTAGATCCCTGATCGATTTTTATTTTAATTTAGTGCACAGTGAGAGATATGGGCCTAGTCTTAATCCTCATCCTGTGGAAAGCCAGTTTTCCCAGAACCATTTGTTAAAGAAGCTTTCTTCTAGTGAATGTGTTTGGTCCCTTTTTCAGAGACAAGATGGTTCACTGTTTGGAGTTGTTTCTGCATCTTCTGCTCTCTTCCACCGGTCCTCAGGTCTGTTTTTTTGATAGTACCATGCTGTTATTCTCACAGCAGCTTTGTAGTATAATTTTGAATTAGGGAATGTGATGCTCCCTTTTTCCTTTTGTTGTCCAGAATTGCTTTTGCTATTCTAGGTTTCTTCTGGTTCCAAATGATTTAGGATTATTTTCTTTAGTTCTGTGAGGTATGCTATTGGTATTGATCAGAACTGTATTAAATCTGTGTAACAGTTTTGGAAGTATGGCAATTTTTATTAGATCTGCCTATTCAAGAACAAGGACATCTTTCCATTTTCCGATATTCTCTCTGATCTGCTTTTGCAGCATACTATAGTTTTTAACACGTAGGACTTTTATTTGCCTCATTAGACTTATTTCTAAGTATTTCGTTTTTCTTGATGCTACTCTGAAAGGTGTGGTTTTCCCAATTTCTCTCTCAGTTAGTTTGTATACATGAAAACTATTGATATTTGATTGTGAACTTTGTATCCTGCTACACTACTGAATTTGGTTATTATTTCTAGGAATCTCTGATGAAGGTTTGGAGTTGTTTATGTAGAACACCATGTTATCTGCAAATAATGATGATTTAACTTATTCTTTTCCTATCCATATTCCTTCTATTTCTTTCTCTAGTCTAATTGGTTGGGCTAATGTTTCCAGAAGGATATTGAATATGTGTGATGATGGTGGTCATCTTTGTCTTATTCTTGATTTTAGAGTGAAAGCGTTTGGGTTTTGACCATTTAGTATGATGTTGGCTGTTCGTTTGTCATAGATGGCTTTTATCAGATTGAGATAAAGATCTATTTCAATTTTCTGTAGGGATTTTTTAAAAATCATGAATGGGTATTGGACTTTCTCAAATGCTTTTTCTGCATCTACTGAGATGATCATTTGGTTTTTGCCCTTGATTCTGCTAACATAGTATATTATATTTCTTAATTTGTGTATGTTGAATCATCCCTGCATCCCTGGGATTAATTCTACTTGTTCATAGTGTATAATCTTCTTGATGATTTGTTGAATTCTGTTTGCCAGTATGTTATTGAGGATTTCTGTGTCTATGTTCATTAAGGAGATTGGCCTGTAATTATCGTTTTTAGTTGGGTCCTTCTTTGGTTTTAGTATTAGGGAAATGCTTGCTTCGAAGAATAAGTTTGGGAATATTGCTTCCCTTTTAATTTCATTAAAGAATTTGAGAACTAGTGGCATCAGATCTCTAAATTTCTTATAGAATTCAGCAGTGCCTCTGTCTGGACCTGGGCTTTCCTTTGTTGGTAGTTTTTAAATTAGTTCAATTTCTTTCACTGATATTGGGTTATTTAGAATTTTTGTATCTTGTTTCAGCTTTGGTAACTGATATGTATCAAGGAACTTGTCCATTTCTTCTGCATTTTTCACCTTATTAGAGTATAGGTTCTTAAAGTAGGTATTGATGATCTTCTGGATTTCTTCAGGATCCATTATGATTTTGCCCCTTTCATTCCTAATTGCATGGACTTGAGTCTTTATTTCCTTCTGTAAGTTTGGCTAAGGGTTTGTCTATTTTATTTAATCTTTTAAAGAACCAACTCTTCAATTTATTGATTCTTTGTCTTATTTTCTTAGAATCAACTGCATTAATTTCTGCTCTGATCTTCACAATTTCCTCCCTCATACGCATTTTAGGTTTAACTTGCTCTTTCCACAAGCTCAAGGTTCAACACTACGTTATTTATTTGAGCTCTGTTTTGCTGATATCAGAATTCACCACTAAAACTTTCTTCAGACTGCTTTCATTGCATCTGGTAAGTTCCAGTGCATTGTACTGGCATTACTGTTTAGTTGTAGAAGTGATTTATTCTTTTATTGTTAAGGAGACCCATTAGTTGTTAAGGAGAGTGTTATTTAATTTCAATGTTTTTATGTAGTTTCTGTTGTTTCTTCTGCTACGATTTTCAGTTTCATTGCACTATGCAAAGAATGCAAGATAATATACATGGGATAATTTCAACTCCTTTGCATTTCTTTGTGTTCTATAAACTAGAATGTGGTCTATTTTGGAGAAAGTCCCATGTGCAGGTAAGAATGTGTATTCTGCTGTGGAGTGTGTGGAACACTGTGTAGATATCTACTGAGTCCATTTGATCCAGCTCTGACATTTCTTTCTTGACTTTTTTTGTCTACTTGATCTGTATGTGACAGGGGGGCACTGAGATCTCCCATTACAATTCTATAGTGTTTATCTGATTTTTTATATCCACTAATGTTTGTTTTATATAGTTGGGTGTGTTGGTATTTGGTGCATATATTTACGATTATTATCTCTTCCTCTTGGATTGTTCCTCTTGGATTGTTCCCTTAACAACTATGTAGTAACCTTCTCTGTCTCTTCTGATCAGTCTTAGCTCAAAATCTACACTGTCTACAAAGAGAACAGCTACCCCTCCTTTTTTCCAGGTTTCTGCCACATAAAGTGTTATTCTCCAACCTTTAACTTTCAGTCTATGAATGTCTTTTTGAGTTAAATGTAACTGTTTTCTGTAGCAAATTGTTGGATTATTTTTTTGAAAGACAGGGCCTCACTATGCAGTTCAGGTTGGCCTTGAACTCACTATGTAGCCCAGGCTGGCTTCAAAGTCATAGTGATCCTCTTGCATCAACCTCCTGAGTACTGGAAATATGGGCACACACACTTAGGTGTAGGTCTTGTTTCTTGATCTACTGATGAACTGTGACCATTTACATTGATGGTTATAACTGATATGTACTGACTTATCCTTGTTATATTATTTTTCTGTTGTTGGTTCCTTTTCTTTCCTCTCTGTTTAACTATTTGCCTTGCCTAGTGAATTCAATCTATTGGGGTTTATGGAATTGTTGTCTTTTCTTAGAATATTCTTCAGAACTTTTTGGAGTGCTGGTTTGGTGGTCATGAATTCTTCAGGTGTTTGTTCTTCATCATAGAATTCTTTCTTCTCCATCAGTCTTGAAAGATAAATTTTGTGAGATACATCAGTCTTGGTTGGAGATTGTTTCCTTTTAGGGCTTGAAATACTTCAAGCTTCCCTTGACTTAAAGGTCTGTGTTGTGAAGTCTGCTGTGATTCTCATGGGTTTTCCTTTATAAGTGATTTGTTTTTTCTCCTGAACAGGCTATTGAGATTCTGTTTTCATGCTGACGTCTGGAATCTTGACTATTATATACCTTGCTGTAGTTTTTTTCTGATTGTTATTAATTGGAGTTCTATATAGCTCATTTATCTTTAAGTCTAATTCTTTTTTCATTCTTCCAATCTGTTTATGGAATCCCGTTCTTTCCTATGTTGGGTATTCATGGTCTCCATCACTTTTCTCAGCTCTTCTATTTTTTTTTAACCCATATCTTCTCTAGATTCACTAACCATGTCCTTCATTATGGTTATTATCTCTTAGTTATCTGTGTAATTATTTCTGATTTGGTTATAGACTTTTTTCCTCCAGAGACTCATTCATCTGCTGTTACCATTTCAGAAAGTTAAGCTGGGTAGCTTTCAATTTCTTCTACCTCCATGATCATGGAATTTACCTTGGGCAAGATGGAGGTCTGAGTGTACATCTTGCTTTCATGTTTTCTCATTTTCTATTTTTTTGTTTTATGCATTGATGCTTATAAATTGCTTAAGGTATGTAGCTTTATTAATAGTATCAAGACCTCTTTAGGAAATAACTACTGTTCAAAAATATCTTCCAGGTATAAATGACTTTTGGCTTTTGAGTCTGTCCCAGATCTTGTCTCTTCAATTTATTAGTGATGAGAGATTGCTGCCTTTTGGACTAGCACCCAGTTCTTTGGTACTGGACTATGGTATTATCTATAACCCCCAGATAATCTTGGTATTAGAATACAAGGAAGAACAATTGATCCCAACTATATCACTTTGGCTAAAGTAGTACAATCAGTAATAACAATAGCATCAAGAACAAAGCAGAAAATGACTAACAGTGATAACTTAATTTGCAACCTATAACCATAGGTACAAGATATATAGTTATATAAAAGTCTAAAACAAATCAGAAAATTATATATAGTAAATATCCCCTCAAAAGAGCTAGTTTATCCTCAGGGGATAAAATTTAAAAAGGATAAAAGGAAAACACAGAGAAGTAACAAGAGAGAAAGAGATTAAAAGCAAGGCTGAAGAGCAAAGGAAGATTACCCAAGCTTTGGCAAACTCATGAAGAAAACAAGAGGGAAAGAAGAAAAAACAAAAAGAACAAAACAAAACTAAAAATAATATTCATACTCATAAATAAACAAAAACAAGAAAAAAGCAAAGCAAAAAAATATTTCTCTGTAATTTCAAGTCTGTGGTTATCTTTTGGAGTCTACAGTTTGTGGTAGCATCCAATTCAGGGTATTTCTGCTATCACTGGTAGACAAAGAAGGCAGACAGAGCCCAAATCTATGCTGAATGATCCACCAAGCCTGCAGTATGATTAAAGTGGGGTCTGAGATAATTCCAACAAGTCTGCAGTAGGGATAGAGTAGGGTGCTGATTCTGGTGCTTTCAGAAGGTCAGGCTGATCCTGGCCTCTGATTGTGGGGTTGAGGCCTCAGCTGTTCAGCCTACAACACTCTGGGTGTCTCTTGCTGGCCTGATCTTGGCTCCCTAACCCTGGATATCTCCCATGGTTGTCTCTCTTGGGAGCCCTGAGATGAAGCCAACCCATAGCTGCTCCCTAAAATGTCATCTGGCCAAGCACTCTCTTCAGGGGACATGGCAGTTGCTTGGACTGGAGTCACTCACCAGCTATTGTAGTTCATGGCATCCACTGCTCAGATCCACTAGTGCATTTCTTCCTGGAGGCCTTTGGAGTCACCCTGCCTTCACTGTGTCTGCAAATTTGAGCCTTCTCTCTCATGCCATGAACCTGGAGCCAGGGAGCACGTGTAGTCTGCCACTTCTTTTTGCACCGAGGTCTATCTCTTCACTTTCTCTGTGGTCTCCAATATTCCACTCAGATCCTTCCTGGGTTTTGGGGATCTACCTTCCTCTTTTTATTTCTTCCCAGAGTTGTTATATTCCAGTGTCTGGATTCTGAATCTCAGAGAAGTTGATTTGTTGCTGTTTACTACCCCACCATCTTCCAATATTTTTCTTTAAGAGATAAGCAACTTCTCTAAACTTCTTCCTGCTCACATGTAACAGATGCCTCCTCCTTTCCTCAGCCCAAACACAGTGACACAACATGCAGATGTGGCCCTTAGAGGTCAGAGCCCGGTTTCCTTTCCACTAGAAAGTGGAGGATGAGCTAAAAAATGATAAAGCAAGTGTGGAGATATGCATGATCTCTCTGTGTTCCCCCACCCTCTGTTCCTTACTGTAAAAGATCTTTGCCTGCCTGCACACTAGGAGATGGTGAGTTTGAGGCAAATGGACCCTCTACCTCCTTGGAGCTAGCTTTAAAGAATTCTTTCTTCCTTTTATCAAACTGCATGACTCCTCTAACTTAGCAACAGCAAGCAAACAAACATGAGCATATAAACCAAAGCAGATGGTAACTCTCTCATCAATAAACTCACAAGCAAACAGAGACAACGTTAATTAAATGAGGCCCATATACACATATATGAAATTGCCAGCACATATTAGTAATCAAACAGAAAAATATTATAAACACTTCAGGTCCTCTTACTTGGAGTAGAAAAATTATTAAAGCCCCTAGTTTGATATATAAGACAATAAAGAAAACAAGAAAGAAGTCAGAAAGCCAACAGGCGAGGGAGGCAGGTTTGGAGAGAATGAAATTGACAGCCCTCACCCACAGCTTATCTTATCTGGGAAAGAAGTTGAAGACAATGTTGTAAATCACACAAACAAAAGCAACATTGACAAGCTTTCATCTGGACAGTGAGAGAAAGGCAGCTCTGTAGGAGTGTATCACCATCATCTGAGAAAACTGAAAATACAGGTTTACTCAGCCAAATAAGTTATAATAAATACAGAAAAGTTTATGCTTAAATAAACTCAAAGCCTCGCCCAAACAACCTTGTTAATGTCATGCTGCATTTTGTTAATGATATTCAGCATAAAAAGTTTGTTGAAAAATTGGGCTTTGTAAAAATTTTGTTTTAAAGAGGTATTTGTTGTGATGATAGCTACAGCCCCAGCATTTGATTGTCACAATAAATCTCATCTTCCCTGAGAAGAAACAAATACTGAGAAAATGAATCCATGCTCAAGGTCCTAAATCTATAGAGCAGCTGTGAAGGTGCTGTTAATTTCTGATGTGAGCACACATTATCAGGACATCATCAGAGTCTAGGAATCACAGGTAGGAGAAAGAGAATGCATCTGCAGGGGCTTTCTGGTAGGGATGGAGTACTGGGTACCCATCAAGGATGGATGTTGTTAGAAAGTATATGAAAAGGTAGGGAGACCTTGGCTAATCAAGAACCATGATACAGACCAGCCCTAAAATCCTGATGCTCAGGAACCTCATCAGCAAGCTCATATTTGAGAGCTGTACTAGATAGACAGAAAAAAGATGCAAGCAGGAAAGATATCTCAAGTATCATGCTCATAAGCATCCTAGAATAGGTATTATGCTTCCTATTCTAAAAGTAAGAAAATTGAGGCTGAGAGACATTCCATATTTTGCACAAAGTCACATTTCTACAAACTAATTAAGACAGGATAGAAATGCAGATCCATTTGGCTACTATGCCCAAGTCTATCAATGATACAAATGGCCACTGCAAAAAAAAAAAAGGACACTCTATGTAGGGAGAAAATGGGAACAATAACTACGCTGAATAAAAGATGAGTTCAGGCATCGAAAGAAATCAGAAAAGAAAGTTGGAGTCAGCCTGTGGATAGTCTTTAGACCTAGTCAGGAAGTACCTGCCTTAGAACCACCTAGGAACCACAGAACTCTAGAAATGAGAGAAAGATCTAGGAGAGGAAGCATCAATAATCAACTACCTGAAGTACACTTATCATCAAGGAGGAAAAGATCAAGGGGCATGTGGACAAACTCTAAGAGAAACAAAGCTAAAATCCAGGACCATCCTAAAATGACATTTGTGTCTCTCCAAATATAAACATTATTTTATAAATTAAGAATTTCTAAGTAACATCCTATATAAGTTAATGCTTGACAATTACTGTACTAATCCTAAGAATTTAGTATTTCAGAATGAGTAATCCAATAAGTTCCTTCCAATGGAAATGGGACCGCTTTTGTCAGCTAGGGGAAACATGCACCTTCCTGTCTGCCATTTTTCCTGCCCATGATGTGCCCTCTGAGAGATGTGTCAACATGAATAATTGCCTGCAAAGAAGTACCACCCATAGTCTCATTTCTTTGAAAGGTGAAGGCCAACATTCTGTGTTGGGATTGGGAGGGAAAGGAATGAGAAGTACTGTCCCTTCCTGTGGCTCACAGGAAGAACAGTCACTCAGGAATGGGAGGTGCAGTCATAGGCCCTCAAGCATGTTCACCCAAAGTCCTTGCCCTCTCAATGCACATTTTTTGCCAAGAATCTCTGGCAATACTGGATTAAAAGACTCAGGATCATGGGTAGTTGTCCATCTTTCAGAATCTCTTAAAACCCTGGAGAAAGAGGTCTTTACTATTGCTTCACACTCTTCATCAAGGGGCTACAAATTAGTTCTTGATTTAAAGTTAACATAATTTTTGTAAAAAATAAAATAACATAGTATATGAACAAATTTGAGTTACTTTATCTTTACACTGTAAGATTAGGGCTTCCTTAAAATTTAAATGGAAGATTTTTATCATCTGGCAACATAATTATCTATATAATTTTTTTTGGTTCTGAACAAGCATGGGTATATATTAAAATTAATGGGACACAATTCTACATTTTCCCTTTGGATTTTTAAAAACTTCAATAGCAAGGACAGGGACCTTCCCAGAGTCAGAAGAGAAACTGGAATAAATGATTTATCTCTGCTCTTTTCACCCTCAGCAGTCTGCAGCTGGGGGAGAAAGCTGATTCCCATAGCCTTTTAGTAACAAGCTACATTCTTTCCTCCACCAGCAGTTGAAGAAGCCCTGCTGGACTCCTCTTCTTTGGATACTTTCAACAAAAGCTGTGGCCCTTTAAGGAAATACTGAATCTCTGTATGTGGTGCCACCTCGTGATCCAGTTACTTGAGAAGTGGTAAAGTCTGAAATGAATTCAGTGAAATTATGGGCTGTTTGTTCTGCCCTGGATCACTCCACTCACAGCTGTGTGGGTCCAAATGGAGCTGGGACCATGATTCGTGCCCTGACATACAATCATAAATAAAGACAGAGTCTTCTGCAATATCAAAATGCAAAATGCATTCCCTTGTAAAGTCACTCCATCAGTGGAGCAAATGAAACTACTGCTCCAAGGTCGGGTGCAGGGAAATGAAAAAATACATCATAAGCATTTTTAAGTTCACTTTAATAAGGGATTAACCCCCAAAGGCATATGCAATTCATTTCTAGAGCCAAGTTATTTTCCTTTTTTTAAGACTAGAGTCTTACAAACAGGGCTGTTGAAAAACACTTGTCAAAGATGTCAAAATGTCTTTCAACATTTAGAAGTCACCCAGGCATTATTTCTGTAGGATACATGGGTGGCTGAGACTCACATCTGACAGATCCAACTGTGGAAACTACAATTCCCATTTCCCAATCATCTAACGCAGAAATTTCCCCACTGCTCTACAATGGGATATATAGTAAGATGTCCCAAAGAAAAGAACAGATTCATGCTTTTTTTACAATTACTATAAATAGGTAAGCTTTACAGATAACTTTCCAATTTTTTTGTTACGTCCTTAACTCAGAAACACTGTTCACAATGATTCTAGAAAGAACTTGGGGTCTATAAAGTAGAGAGGACTTCGAGCTTTATCAGTTCACTCCACCACTGCACCTTTCTAGGGAACCTTCCAGGACCATAGTTCTTATCTGAGTAAGTAGTCCTGTGTCAGTTGTACCAGGAGAGTACATCAGTATCTCTACAATTACCTGGATGAGAGCTCTCACCAGTGGGGATGATAGTTACTAAGAATAATTACATTCCTTTTTCTTTTTCCATGTTCCTTTTGGAGTTGGTTCATATACAGACCATCAGTTAGACTATGGGAACAAGAGGTGGGGAGCAGGCACAGAAGGGCCCAAGAAGAGAACCCAAAATGATAATGCTAAACCATGTTAATAATCAATAAGTAAACATGGATTAACTAACTACAGGTAGTGCAGACACAACCTGGAGCTACAAGAGATCAGAAACAATCTTTGTCTTGGTTACTTTTATCTCGTTGCTGAGACAAAATACCCAATGCCCAAAATGAAGGAAGGAAAGGTTTATTTAGCTTACAGTTTGTGGAAGTTTCAGTCCATACTTGGCTGGTTCAGAGGCACAGTGGCACATGGCAGAGGGCAAAGGTTCATGGCAACAAAGCACAGCAAAAACAACCAGCAAAAGGGGGGAATGGCGGCAAGCAGCCTCTCTCCTTCCCTTACATTGTAAACAGGCTATCCCCACCCAGGGGGTGTGTAGCTCTCACACAATGTCCATGCCCTCCTCTTCCACAGGCTCAGGATGTGTACAAAGTAAGCACACTGACTTCCTGCTGAATCACTCAGCCAAACCTCTAGACTCCCCAAGTTGACACAATGTATCAACCATAACAATCTTCCTGTGCCTAAGATAGGTCTTTTCTCCACAGTGTCCAGCAGACCACTCTTTTACCCTTAGATGTCCACAGCCTTTTATCCAACTGTATTTACTCCTGCATCCCAACACACACACACACACACACACACACACACACACACACACACACACCTCATCTCTTTACTAGTTTTATTCTCAATCACAGTATTTGGATATGTAGGGAGACACCTTGCTTGATACAGTTACTTGCTCAGAGTAATTTAGGCATTTAGTGACCAAGAATGCTAAACATCCTATGGTGGACAGGAAACTTCAACACAACAATGAATCATTTCATAGCAATGCTAGCAGAAAAACCGTTGAGAAAACTGGGCCTCCTCCAACATCCAAGGTAAGCAAAACTAGGTAAGAAAGGCAAACTGAAGAGAAGAGGAGACACAAAATACTGTACTTACAGCTAACATCATACCTAATAGTGAGAAACTAGCTTTCCCACTAAGGTCAGGAACAAGACAAGAATGTTCCTAGCATCATCATTTGAACACTATATTGGAAATCCTGCCTAAATCAGTAAGACAAGATAAGACTAGATTGGGAAGAAGGAATTACAAATATCTTTGTTGGAAGATGACATGATTAGCTATGTATGATATTAGTGAAAGAATAGACAAATATGTATAACAGTGAAAAGAATAGAGACTAGAAAGAGAAGCATATAAATATAGCGGTCAACTAATATTTGACAGAGGAACAAATAAAATACAATGGAGCAAAAGGTCTAGCAAATGAAATGAAAACAACCAGACATCCGTTCCCACCCCAAAAAAGAATCTGAACACAGACCTTATACCCTTTACAAAATGAATCTCAGACCTAAATGTAAAACACAGAACAATGACACTATAGAAGATAGGAGAAAATCCGGGCAATCATGGGTATGGCAGTAACTTTTTTGACCACCACTGAAAGCCAGTCATAAAAGAAATAACTAGTAACCTGGGCTTCATTAAAATTAAAATTTTCTGCTCTCTGAAATGCACTGTCAAGAGAATGAGAAGGCAACACACAGAATGCAATTAAGTATCTGCAAAAGGCAGATATTACAAAAGACTGTTAGCCAAAATATACAACAAAAATCACTTAAAATTCAAAAGTAAGAAAACTAGTAACCTAACTTTAAAAAGTAGGCCATAACCCTCATCAAAAAGATATATAAATCTTAAATATACATCTGATACAGTATTTTACATCATATATTAACAGGGAAATTCAAACTAAACAAATACCACTACATACTATTAGAATCGCCAAACTGCAAAACACCGACAGAAATGCTAATGAGGATGCAGAGTACTGAAACTCTTGCTCACTGCTGGTGCAGACAACTTACAAAACAGTTTGGTGATTAGTACAAAACAAACTTACTCTTACCATATGATCCAACAATCGTGTTCCTTAGTATTCACCCAAAGAAGGTGAACATTCATATCCATACAAAAAGCTGCATACAGATGTTTACAATAGTTTTATTCACAATGTCAAAACTTAATAGCAACCAAGAACTCCTTCAGCAGATGGGTGGACAAACTGTGGGCTCTCTAGATACTGGAACATTACTCAGTACTAAAAACAACAGAGCTCTCAAGTGAAAAGACATTGAGGAACTTTAAAACGCATATCTCTAAGTGGAAGAAGCCAATCAAAAAGATTATATGCTGTATGATCCCAAATACATGACATTCTGGAGAAAGCAAAACTATGAAAATAATAAAAAAATCAGTGATTTCCACGTATTTGGTGGGGAGCAAGAAGGAAAGGAAATATAAACAGACAAAGCATAGAAATTTTAGGGCAGCATTATGATGTCATAATGGTAGACACATATTCTTATACACTGGTCCAAATGCAAAAATGTACAGCACTGAGAATGAACTATAATGTAACCTACAGTCTTTGGAAGATTATGCTGTGCTAATATAGACTACTCAGTTATAACAAATGTGCCATGTCAGTGGGTATGTTGATAATGGGGAAAGCTATGCATTAGTAGGAACAGAGAAATCTCTATATCCCTCTAGGTTGTGTTTGAGCCTAAAACTGCAAATGCAGACACACGCACACACACACACACACACACACACACACACACACACACACACACACACAGTACTTTTTGAAAAAGAGAGCCAAACATGGCAGTATGTGCTTGAGAGATTGGGAGATAGAGGTAAGAGGATCACTTGAGCTCAGTAGTTCATGTCCAGCATAGCAAAAGATCCCCCCATACAGATAGACAGACAGACAGACAGACAGACACACACACACACACACACACACACAAAGAAGGCAGTAAAAGAATAAGCATTGTACCCCTCAGAAGTGAATCAATTGAGTTAAGGCTGTCAAGGATCAATTCTAGTCCCTATTCCCCTCCTTTACTTAACCTCCAGGATTGATATAAACGGAAACCAATTCTTTATTCTCATTCCTTCTACCATGCAAAACAGTTTTGTGATCAGTTAGCTTTACACTATTATTACCACTATTATTTTTGTGTAACCAAGCTAGGCTGAAATTCATGATCCTTGTGCCTCAGCTTCCAAAGTGCTGGCATTACAGGAATACACTACCATGCCCATCTTAAGTTATATCTTTTAAAGAGTGAGTCTTATTTTCCTTATTTTTTTTGAATAAGGATAATTCCTGAGCAGCTAATATTGGAAATAATAAAAAATATCAACTGAAAATTCTTCCAGGTTGATAAAGGGCTTAATTACTAAATCTGAGCTATAATAGGCCTGGTGGAAAATTTGCTACAGAGACTCACTCTTTAGTGGGTAACTCCTCAGAGGTTAAGCTTGTGAATTAATTCTCTCTTATGAAACACTTTTTTGAGCCAAGTAAGGGGCTTAGAGGAGAAGTGAGAATTCTCCTGTTGTTTCTTCCAGACTCTTTGTAAAGCTCCAGGCAATATCAAAACAGAAATCCTGTACAAATAAGCCTTGCCTCTAAGGGTCAGAGCATGGAGAAGCCAAATGGAAAGAGACACTTCAGCAGCCTTGGATTAAAGGGCAAATATTTTAGAGAGAGTGCATTTGATTATGTCAAATAGACCCATGGCACTTTCTGCAGCAGAATGACACTGCAACAAGGTAAGAAGTTCAGGAAGATACATTCACAGGGTGATAGTCTCCCAGGATGGAGAAGTCTCTTAAAATAATTTTATTTAAATGAGCTCATGTCTTGTTACAACAAAACAACATAATCACCACCAATGTGGATTTCTGGGAAACAGACATCTTTACAGACGAAAGCAATGCATCCAACAGATGGCACTTTCTCTGATGATGAGAATGCTCTGTATCTCCACTATCCAAATGGAAGCCAGTGAGATATACATGGTTATACAGCATTTGAAATAAGGCTAGTGCACATAAATAACTGAATTTTAATTCAATTAATTTAAATAAAAATAGCCACATGTGACTAGTGTCTACATAATGCAGGAAAAGGCTTAGACTGTCGTTCGAGAAAATGACCCAAGAAGTTATCACAAGAAAATCTTGCATAAAATATTCTGATCATTTGGGAAAATACTTTCTCAGTATCTTCCCCATAACAAACACACACACAATTTGTAAGATACCACTATATCAGAAACCATTAAAGTAGTTGTTCTCCAGTTGTAGCATCTATCAGAATTACCTAGGGATCTTGATAAAACACAGATTATTACTCAGATATTACCAAGATTCTGATGCAGTAGGTCTTTAAATTTCTAACAAACACCCCAGTAATTCTGATGCTACTGGTCTATGCAGCACTCCTTTTCTGTCAGACTAGAAAAACTTCAGGCTCAAACACACCTGCCAAAGCAAAGCTTCTCTCACTTGACACCTTTCCATATGGAAAGGTCTCTTTCTCTAAGGTACACAGAAACCTCAAGCATGTTAAGTTTTGCTTAATACACTAGATTATTAGTATGTGGCAAAATGCAAATAAACAAGGCTGTCTACAATAGCTTCTCCAAATTTTAGAACAAAGCTAGAGTGCAGCTGATGCAAATTTTGTCAGCAAGTCTAATAATCACTGGGACCAGAAACAGGGAAGAACTCAAACCTGCCAGGACAGTTTATATCTAATCCCATCACTTGGGCTTTCAGAGTCAAGCTTAGGCTCTTTATCAAAATAATATAGATTACCTCAGGTCTATATCATAGTTATAACCTTCTTCACCATTTCAATATATAGTACTGGAAGAATAGCCAAAAAAAAAACAAAAAACCACATACCATATTATTTTCCACATGCATTTTATTTTTCATTCAAGGGCATATATTGAAGATAACTCATTTTCACATTCCCAAAGAAAGAACCATAAGAGTTCCATAATAAAAGCAGATTTCCTAATCATTCTCTGATTTTTATGTTATGCAAAAACTTGTCTGGTTCAGGAGTTATTTGGGGAGAAATTTTCCTTTTGGCGATTACACCTTTATGTTTTTTGGTCTAACCATGTATGACTCACTTTAAAATTAAGAGATCATCCTGTGAAATGCTGTTTGCTTGACTCCTCTTCTGAACAGCCTTCCCTCTGCCTCACCCACTCTTCCTTTTCTTAATTTTACAAAGGCAAGCCTTCATCCACAATATACTGTGACATTGAACTAGAACAAGATACCTTTAAAATGAATTCAGAATCAAGTACCATTTATTATTTCCTTCTTTACCAACCCTTTGTCCTTTTTCAAACTCCAACTGTTCCCAATTACTGCCATTACAGTATTAGAAGCAATTACCGAGTCCTGAAAATTTGGGAAGACCATTATTGTTTAGCATTTATGGAGCTTCCAAGTGGTCACACAGTACTGTATTCACTATCTCATTAGGGAATTGATTTATTAAGAAATGTCTATTTTACAGGTAGGAAAACGAAGGCAGAAATGAAGTTAAATGATTACAATGAAGTCCCAGAGAAACTCAGACCAAGATAAAATCACTGTACTCCTTCAACCTTGATCCTCAACCAGGGGCAACTTTGCCTCCAAGGAAACATTCAGCAATGTCTAGAGACATTTTTGATCACTATAATTGTTGAGGGAGGTATAAGCGTTTAATGAGTAGAGGCTAGGAACAATGCTAAACATCCTACAATGCACAGAAGCCTACAGAAGAATTACCAATTCAAACTACTTCCAACATTGAGAAACCCTGCTGTACTGGCATCTCTAGCATTGTTTTCTTTTGACCCTGTTGATGTAGAATGCTTCCCTCTATACTGTAATTTGGTCATTATATGATATTTACACAGAAGCATGCAAGTTAAGTCTATTTCTTATATGATGTACTTTTTATTTTTCAAAGGGAAGATATAGGGGAGCCACTGGGAAAACTGAGAGAAGCCAGCAAACTTCAGGTCATTCTTATAATAAGGAAAAGTAGCAAAACCCAGTTCCCCTCATTAGCAACGTTTAGGCCCTGAGCTATGGTCTGCCTTGTGCTGCTCACCTGGACTCTTGCAGCTGCCTCTCCCTGTTTTGTTTATCTCCAAGCACATGCATCATTCCAGAGCAATAATGATGTATATTTATGGGAATCTCCAGAGCTCTGCAGCCCTTAATTGTCTATTCTGTTCAGTAAATTGTACTCATTATTGAGCAACATGAGGCACCTAAGTACATTAGTCTTTCGGGTACCCTCTGTCTGAGCCAGAGTAATGGTACATTATCTAGCAAGGACTCCACTGTATGGAACGTGGTTGCTTAAAACACTTCCACTCAGCTTTTTAGCTGAGTACTTTTTTTCTTAACCGCCCATCCCTCTTTGTTAACCTTCCTTACTTCTGCTTACATTAATATTAATCCTAATTTTCTCTTCAAGGAGTCTAGTTTAAGCTCTAGAAGTTGAAAAGTTCCGAAAAAAACTGATGTCCTTTCTACCTTTCCTTTCTGGCCCCTGCCTGAATTCTGAGAAGGGTGCACAGAAATTTCTCCTGCTGGTGTTGAAAATCTTAGGCACAAACACAAACCCAAAGGCAGCTTTGAGATATTCCCAACACTCACAGGCACTATACACAGATGAGGAGTGAACAGGCATGGCTTCCAGTGACACTGGATGAAATAAAATGAAATGGGTAGAACTATATGCTTTGCTATTGCTATTATCCACCAAACCAGGCACTTTAACCCCCGTCAAGGTATTTTCTTCATTTAAAAAAGTGATTAGTAAAGAAAAAGTTAAGGAGAGACATTCGCAGAGAAGGTGAATAGTGGGAAAGGAAAACATGAGGCAGTAAAGCTAACAATATGATACAGCTTCAAGAAAAAGGCAAGCAGGCGCCATCTCCTCTTTTACAGTGCATTTGGGGAAGACCCAACAACCTTTTTATATGAATCACATCCTTTTCAAGCTCATTAAAATTCCTCAGTTGACATACTTCCATGCACAGACTCCATCCCATCACCTTCATCACAGCTGTCTTTGTACTTGCTAATTTACATGGGATCTATGAGTCAAATCAGTAAAGCTTTGGGAGCCTTTAACAGACAGTACATCCCATTGCACTTATTCCAAGAGGCAAGTGAGACAAAGTCGGAAAAACAATGGCAGGGAATGCCTTTGCCTTACCCTGGAGTAGAGGGTGTGGAAGCCTTCAAACACACTTACATCCTTATCATCCATCAGTGCTGCTGCTTTGCACCTCTTGCTCACTTCTGCATGTTGGACCACAACTGGTTGATCAACAACTGTCAAAAACAAAAAATGAATGAATGCATTAGGCCAAAGGACTTACAACTCCAAGGTTCAAGCCACTATTCAAGTGAATTTGTTAAGAGTAGACTAAGTACTTAACATAGAGACCCAAACTTGTATAATGGCTCGAGCTGGATAAAAGTTCATTTCTGGTTCATGGATGCATACTGGACAGGTGAAAAGTCATTAGGTGACCCTGAAGCCACATTCTGCTCCTTTAAAATTAATTTTCAAAGTTTCTTTAGGGGTCCTTTCCACTCCAGCTATCTGGAAATGGAATATAGCATGAAGGAACTTCCTGGGTGGTGTTTGTGTGTGTGTGTGCACTGGCATGTGCACTTTTTCTCCCAAGAGTAGCTAACAACATTCTCCCACTTCCTGTCACACTGACAGGCTAAAACAATCATATAGCCACAACTATTTCATGGGCTTGGCAGCTAACACTCTTTGTAAGTCTGACTTCCACCAACCCAATCAAGAAGACATTAGGTCTATGGTAGGGAGTTCTAGGGGACACACCAGCAAATGATCTTGACTTTGTTACTTTACTACTCTGGGTCTCAGTCTCCACATCTATGAAATACCCTGCCTCCCTCACAAGGTCAACATAACATTCAAAATGAAGCAAGAGAAGTGTTGCTTTGCTTCACTTTGAATCTTATGCTGACCTTATGAAGGAGGCAGGTGCAAGTACATCTTTCCAAGCATCTTGATAAAGTGTAAATTCTGACATAGTAATTTGGGAGAGGCCTGAGATTCTGCATTTTTGGTATGCACCCAGGCCATATCCACTGTGTGGGCCTGTGGCTCCACTCTGAGTAGAAAAGAGATCGAAGATTAGAGAACATTTTTATAAACTTTGCACAGTGATTTGCAGATATAAAGAATTTTTATATTAGCACTGACTTTGATTATGAATGAGTTCCTAACTAGTCAGCGTTTAAAAAATATAGTCTAGATACCACATAGAATTTCATAGGATCACAAGATTTTGGAGCAAGAAAGAATATAGGTGGTCATTGTTTTCTTCTCTTATTTTCACACAAGGAAATAAACTCAAGAGAAGTAGATGGCGCCACTCCCCTGCCCAATTTTCACAATAATTTAGCAGTGTGTTGGGTCTAACATCTAGAAATTTTGACTCTTTTATTATATGAATGCAATTAATAACCTTATAAAGAAGAAAAGGTAATTTTATTCTTCTGCTAAAGCAAGAACAGATGCTACTATGATCTAATGGTGCCAGATCATATTTACCAGAATGGGTCATCTCAGTACCAACTGTAGGCAATGTATCAAAAAACACTAATCAAGACATTTTTCAAGCACCTACCCTTTCAATGCAATGATTTCCCACCAAAGTTATTTCTCATATGTCAGAAATGGGAATAGAACACAAAATAACTTCGAAATGCCTTCTGGTAAAAGCAAGAAATTTTACTTCCAATATACACAAATTCTGAGTCACTCCTACTTAAGGATAATTTTAGAAAAGAGAAAACATGGAATTGCAAATAGTAAAGGGAAATAATTAGCCAAGAAGGCACAACAGTTTCCCATAGTATACCCTGGAGACAAAGAAAGGAACCTAAAGAACTTCTTTAAATCCCTGGCGTGCAAATTATTTTGTATCTCTGAGAGCATAGTGAGTCCTGGGTGCTTACAGTAGAACATGAGATGCAGTACACCAGAAGTAAAACTCCACATAATAAATCAGAAAGCATTGGATATGTGGAAATCAAATTAAGATTGTGGGAGGCAGGAGCCTCTTAATATGCACATCATCACCAATAAAGCAACGCAAACTTGAAAGTGTGCTGGTGAAACTAGGAAAGTACTTACTGAGCAAGGAACAATAAATGGAAATCAATACATACACATACATTATTTAAAATGGCTAAAATGCTGTTCTTAGTCTCTCAGTTTGGTAAGCAATTTTAAACATTTTAATAAAGGTAAAATGTTCCTAATAACTTTCAAAGGCATATTTCTGTACTCTACCCTCAAACCTACCATGGATGTCATTAGTTCCTTAATCAAGAATTTTCTCATCTTGGCAATTTTCCAGAACCTAACCTAGAATTCTTCCCTTATTTTTATGCCACAGATCCCTTTGGTAGGCTATAGAAGCCTAAGGGCCCCATAAAATGTTAATGTATAAAAGACAAAATATTTTAAATTACAAAGGAAGCCAATTATATGCAATTCCTATCCAGAGTCAGGGAGTCCGCGGACCCAATATAAGAATATCTGATTGGGAAATGACTACAGGATGAGAAAATTTTTTCTTACAGAACATAGTATGTGGAAAAGTTTTTAAAACACAGAGATACATACTAAAGAACACTGCTTAAGGTCACTCAGTAAAGAAAACACCTGCAAAGAAAAGTTTACTACACCAAAGGTACTCATGCTGTGGATATAAAAGTCTACATCAAAGAATTCCTCAGAGAATTTTCTTGGCCCAGTCTTGTAAGCACAACATCTTTTATGCCCTGATGGCAGGTGGAGGAAGGAGCACTGGAGAAGACTACACTGAGTCCCAAGTTTGGTTCTTAGTCCTTCAATGAATTCCCTACCACTAACCAGCTCTGTTAGTTTGGCTAAATCACTCAGCAGTGAGTCAAAACTCTGAACAAATGAGATTAAATTAGGCCATCTGTAGAATTTCTTTTGATCTTGAACTATTAGTGTCTTAAAACAATGCTACCATTTCTCTAAGAAGAGCTATCAGCAAGATTTCTTTCTACCCTAAGTTCACACCATGAAAATATCTTGTAAAGGAGAATTTTTCAGAGACTTCAGACAAACCTTATAAGCATCACCTAACCCCAGAAAGACAGACTTGGCAGGAATTTAAGACACACTAATCTCACCAAACCCAGTAAACAGGTGAGAAAAATGAGTGTCAGAAAGGCAAAGGGATTTATTTGTGGTCATGTAATAAGGCAACCCTAATGGACTATTGTGACAATCTAGCACCTGTAGAATTTTAGGATTTGGCATAAGTACTAAAAACTAGCTCATTTGTTCACTAAAAAGAGGTAAGAATAAACCTCAAATGAGCTGAGCCATGAGATGGAACTGCACACAAGGCAACAGTATCCAGAGGCAGTACATTGTATCTCAAACACAGTCACAGCTGAGGCCTTCTTTCTTTTCTATGACTTACCCACTATTGACAAAAGTAGCCACTTCCCTCAAATACTATGTTCACAACTGTCCATACCAGTCAAAGAACAAAGAATAATTATCTCAAAACTGGGGGATGCCCCAGTACCAAAAAAACAAAAACAAAAACAAAAAAAAAACTGGGGGATGAATGAAGAAACCCTGTTTAATAATGTTAATAAACCCAAAGTTTAAGTTTTTGGTGGTTAATACAATCTTGAAAGATTAACATTAGTTAAGAAATTTAAAGACATTTGTTACAAATTTTTACATTTGTCCTATCCTCTATGACTATCTCTGGAGATGGTGATTAATCAACATTTTTTTTACTAGTACTCTCACTGCTATTTTCAGAATATGCAACTATTGAATACTAATCAGATTTTAAAGTCACATGTAATATTTTCATGGTCCCGACCATTTGTAGAGTAGTTTGACATGCCAATAACTAGAAACAGTGAAAGTTGTTGGGAAAACTAAACAAATACGGTCTATACATCATATGTAGTTAACCAACCACGTTTTCCCAATGCCTTTGAACATTATGCTATACTTACCAAGTTACTGTCTCCTCCCCTCAGAAACTCACATGCAAAGAAATCACAACCATACCTCATTCCCCACAACACACATTATTCCTGCCTTACATAGTTATGTCTAGCCACCCTATTTTCTTTGAGATTCTCTTGAAGAGCTGACACAGCCTTCAAAACTTTGAGACTAGAGGCTTCATAATGCTAGTTTTTTTTTTTTAATTTTAGAAACATAAAAGTACAAAAACATATTGACAAACAGACACCCATTATCATAGAAAATAGTACAATCACAACTAATCTATAGACAAGGTGATATGGTCTCAACAGTAGTTGTTGCTTTATCCATTGATATCTTCGAATTGTAGATGTATGGACCCATATACAGACATGCAAATTTAGTCA
>PVLD010006424.1:0-100896 GCA_004027595.1 Dinomys branickii | reverse complement strand
AGGAATGCTATTGATTTTTGGGTGTTGACTTTGTATCCGGCTACGCTGCTGAATTTGTCAATTAATTCCAGGAGTTTTCTTGTGGAGTTTTTGGGGTCCTCCATGTATAGTATCATGTCATCTGCAAATAGTGATAGTTTGACTTCTTCCTTTCCTATCCTTATTCCTTTTATTTCTCTCTCTTGTATGATTGCTCTGGCTAGTGCTTCCAGAACTATGTTGAATAGGAGTGGTGACAATGGACATCCTTGTCTTGTTCCTGACTTTAAAGTGAAAGTTTTCAGTTTATGTCCATTTAGTGTGATGTTGGCTGTTGGTTTGTTATAGATGGCTTTGATCAGATTGAGGTAGAGGCCATCTATTCCTATTTTTTCTAAGGTTTTTAACATAAATATATGTTGAACTTTATCGAAAGCCTTCTCTGCATCTATTGAGATGATCATGTGGTTTTTGTCTTTGACTGTGTTAATATAGTGTATTACATTAATTGATTTGCGAATATTGAACCATCCCTGCATTCCTGGAATGAATCCTACCTGGTCGTGGTGTATAATTTTCCTTATGATTCGCTGTAATCTATTTGCCAATATTTTGTTGAGTATCTTTGCATCTATGTTCATTAGAGAGATTGGCCTGTAACTCTCTTTCTTGGTTGGGTCCCTCTCTGGTTTTGGTATCAGTATAATACTTGCCTCCAGAAATGTGTTGGGGAGAGTTGCTTCCTTTTCGATTTCATTGAAGAGTTTGAGGAGTGTTGACATTAGATCTTCTCTAAATATTTTATAGAATTCTGCTGTGAATCCATCAGGGCCTAGGATTTTCTTTGTTGGTAAGTTTTTAATAACGTTTTCAATCTCATTAATTGATATTGGGTTGTTCAGGATTTTTACGTCTTCCTGATTCAATTTTGGCAATTTGTACCTTTCTAGGAATCTGTCCATTTCTTCTGTATTTTCTATCCTATGGGAATACAGATTTTCAAGGTAGGTATTAATGATCTTTTGTATTTATTTTGGATCTGTAGTGACTTCATTCTTTTCATTCCTTATTGCATGAATTTGAGATCTTTACTTTCTTTTTTGATAAGGTTGGCTAGGGGTTTATCAATTTTATTTATTCTTTCGAAGAACCAACTCTTTGATTCACTAATTTTTTGTAGAGTTTTCTTCATCTCAATTGCATTAATTTCTGCCCTGAGTTTTATAATCTCCTCCCTTTTTTGGGCTGTTTGTTTGGCTTGTTGCTCTTTTTCTAAGAGTTTGAGGTGTATCAATAGGTTATTTATTTGCTCTCTTTCTATTTTCTTTGTATATGATTTCATTGCTATAAATTTCCCTCTGAGGACTGCTTTCATTGCATCCCACAGATTCCGGTAGGTTGTACTTGTGTTTTCATTTATTTGTAGGTAATTTTTAATTTCTTCTTTAACTTCTTGTGTGACCCATTGGTTATTCAGGAGGTTGTTGTCTAATTTCCAAGTGTTTATGTGGTTTTTGGAGTTCTCTTTGTCATTAATTTTCAATTTCATTGCACTGTGGTCCGATAATATGCATGGGATAGTTTCAATTCTTTTGCATTTAAGTAGATATGCTCTATGGGCTAGAATGTGGTCTATTTTGGAGAAAGACCCATGTGCAGGTGAGAAAAATGTGTATTCTGATGTTGTGGGGTGGAACACTCTGTATACATCTACTAAGTCCATTTGTTCACACTTTTGGTTCAGGTCTGTTATTGCTTTGCTGAGTTTCTGTCCAGTTGACCTGTCTCTTTGTGTCAGAGGGGTGTTTAGGTCCCCTATTACAATAGTGTTATTAGTTATTTGATTTTTAAGTCTGTTAAGATTTGACTTGTAAAGTTAGGTGCTCCATGGTTTGGTGCATAAATTTTTAGGATTGTTACCTCTTCCTCTTGCAGGTTTCCCCTAACTAGTATGTAATGCCCTTCTTTATCTCTTTTGATTGTTTTTGGTTTGAAGTTTACATTGTTTGCAAACAGAATAGCTACCCCTGCTTTTTTCTGGGGACCTGTTACATGGAGAATTGTTTTCCAACCTTTAACTCTCAATCTGTGGATTTCCTTTTGAGTAAAATGTGTTTTCTGTATACAGTATATCGTTGGATTGCGTTCCTTAATCCACTCGTCCAATCTTTTCCTTTTGACTTCTGAGTTGAGGCCATTTACATTAATGGTTATCATGGTTATATGTTGGCTTATTCTAGTCATGTTATTTACTTGTTGTTTTCCTTCTTTTGCTGACTGTTTACTTGCTTGTTCTGTTTAGGGAATTATTTCTATTGTTGTTCTTGGGATTGTGGTCTCTTTTTTCTCTGTCTAGAATATCTTTTAGTGCTGTTTGCAATACTGGTTTGGCACTCATGAAGTTCTTCAGTTGTTCTTTGTCGTGGAAATATTTTATTTCTCCATTGAATTTGAGGGATAGTTTTGCAGGATACATCAGTCTGGGTTGGAAGTTGTTTTGTCTCAGAATCTGTAATACCTCGCTCCAAGCTCTTCTTGATTTCATGGTTTCTGTTGAGAAGTCTGCTGTGATTGTGATGGGCTTTCCTTTATAGGTGATCTGTTTCATTTCTCTAGCAGCTTTTAATATTGTGTTCTTTTGCTGGATATCTGGGATATTGACTATTATATGTCTGTGTGTGTTTTTCTTTGGGTTATGGATCGTTGGGGTTCTATATGCCTCGATTAACTGAACTTCAGTATCTTTTACCTTGTTTAGGAAATTTTCTGCTATTATTTCAGCAAATATTCTTTTTATATCGTTTGTGTGGTCTCCTGCTGTTTCACTCACTCTTATTACTCGAATGTTGTTACGTTTTGCCTCATCTTGGAGCTGTTGGATTGATTTTTCTTGTGTCTTTGATGATATTATGAGATCCTTCCTTTCATGCTCATAAGCTGCCATGCTGTCTTCAGGTTCTGAAATTCTATCTTTGGTTTCATTTAAGTGGTTTTGCACGTGCTTGCAAATTTCATTCAGGTTTCCAAATCTATTGTAATAGACTTGTTCATAGTGTGCTCTTATGATTTAAAACATTTCTGCTGGTTTATAGTAGAAATGCTGTACTTGTGCCCTCACATTGCTTATCGTGCCTGCTCCTTCTCTCTCTCTGAGCTTGTGAAAGCATCTTTCTTTCTTTCTTTCTTTCTTTCTTTCTTTCTTTCTTTTTTCTTTCTTTCTTTCTCTTTTAAATCAGTGTATCTTTGCCATACATAGTGGTACATCCAGTGGGGTTTGATACATGTACATAGCACATCTTGATCTTTTTGCTCTTTCTTCTCTTTGCCAACTTTCCTTATTCCCTCCCTCACTCTCTCCCTCCTTTCTTCCCCTCCCCACCCCCCCTCGCTTCTCTCTTCCCTTCCTTCCTCTCTTCCTCCCTTCCTTCTTCACCCATCGTTCTGTTTGGCTGTGCCAAGTTTGGCATGACCATGCAGCGTGCAGCTGGAGGTTTGGGGGAGAGAGCTTGGCACATAAGTTTGGAGCTTACAGCAGGGGCCTGAGAATGTTCAGCAGAGAAGTAGCGTTTAAAACAATGGGTGAGAAGAGGTAGCTCAGGAAAGAGTGCAGAGCAGTGCTTCTCAACTATCTGTGGGGGAAGACGAAGATTTTCTTTTTTGTACCAGGAATGGGAATCAGGACCAGGCAGGCGCTGTGCTGCTGATCTACATCTCCAGCTTGGCAAGACGGGTTTTATGTTCCTATTCCAATCTGCTGCGGACATTATAAAATACGGTAATATAAATTCCTGCAAAACATAGTGTAAAGTATTAGAAGAATGAAGATAGCAAATTGAAGTTTTTAACTGCGTGGTGTAAAACGCTGCCAGGCCACCGTGGAGAGAAGGAAGAAGGCCTGATGGAGTCCTGGAGACTCAGCCCAGCGGGGCGGGCAGCGCAGGAGTAGCCAGTGAGGCAGAGCAGCCGCCAGGCAGCGGAGAAGCAGGGCGTACTCGGGTAGGCGCCGGAGTGCGGCGGCCAGGCGCGTCTCGCGCTCCCGAGAGCGCTGCGAGGACCAGGAGCCGACCGCGGGTTCTATCAGTACCTGGGATGAGAGGGTGCTGGAAGTCCCTCAGGCTGTCTGGGGAGAGGCCGGCTTACCAGGCCCGCCCCGCAGGAGGTGGAGAGGCAGGGGACAGTGGGGGGCCCGGGCAAAGGCAGCTGCAGGAAGCCCGTCGTCTTACAAAGCCTTGGAGGGGCCAGAGGTTGTATGATCTTACGGACGAGGCCACAGCACATCGCGTCCGTCCGCAGACACAGACAGCGGGTTGCCATGGTGGGCGGGGAGGGAGAGAGCGCGTTGGCGTGCAGTGGTGTGCACGTGCGTGGGGAGGACCGAAGCCTGGGTGCGGGGGGCCGTGGGGGCCGCACCACCGCGGGAAATGCTTGTGCCTCAGAACTGCACCCCTGGCAGTGGTGACGACGGACTTTATGCAGGTGCACACTACTGTAATCACACACACACACACACACACACATGCACACACACACACGCATGCACGCACAAGTACATGCACACACATGCACGTGGTGAGGCACACTGTAGGTAGGAAGACTTCCTGGGAGAGGAGGGGATCCCCATCCCGGTGCAGTCTCGCTCACCGGTTTTTGTGCTGGGAAAGACAGCCTGGTTATGGCGTGCTTGTGTCTCCCCGAGAGCAGGCCTGATGCGCGTCCTCCTCTATGTGCCCTGGTGTGGTGAGTGGCTGGGGCCAGGGCCTGTGTGCAGACCTGGCCTCTGGCTTTGTGTAGAAGATCTGGCTTGGACCCAGTTTCCATCTTCCCCGGAAAGCTGAAATTCCACTCCTCTTTGTATGCTTTGGTCTGTGGCTTGAATGTTGGTAGACTCATTACACAGAGCTCACAGGAATAACAGGTAGTAATTTGCACGAATCAAGTGCTTGTTCTACACCGAGCGCTGCACATTTACCTCCTGGGAGCTTCGCAAGAGCCCTGTGAGGTAGTGTGATGCCCATTTCACCGATCTGGAACCTGAGGCACAAGGGTGGTAAATGACTTGCCACCGTTTGCATGTTCAGAGTTCAGGACATGGCAGCGTTGAACTACAGGGTTTGACAGTAGCTTGTACAGAGGGAAGACATCACACAGCACCTTACAATGTGGGGATGCAGAGCCAAGAAGAATCTGCTTCTGTAACGTCACATTTTGGGCTGTGGGCTGAGCTTCAGCAAAACATGACTTCTCACATTAAATTGCAGTCATGGCTCTGATTTTTTTGTTGGGATTAAATTCTGAAAGCTGTAAATTGTCTAAAAAATATAACAATTTTGTTTTTCATATGTACTTAATATTATAATAAATATTATTTTAACAAACAATGGAAGTTCTATTTTTTTGGCTTCTACAGTCTGATCTTTACTAAGTAAAATATGTGTCAATGTAGTTTTTTTTAAATCTATTTTTTCCTGTTAGAAAGAGAGTCTTTGTTTCTCTCCTCAGTTCCCTGAGAATTCAGCCAGCCTGATTCTGGGCAGAGAGGAGTCTGTATGATTCAGCCGCACTGTGCTCAGCCAGCCTGATGAGATGGGCTTGAGGGGCTCCCAAAGGCCTCCCTGGGAAAGCTCTAGCTGCCTGGGTGACTGAGCATTGTGGAAGCAGAATCCTACTTTCGAGTGGCTGCCAAGCTGGCTTCATTTAGCTCAGGAAGAAGGGATGTGCTGTGATTCTTAAAGAAAGTTGGTGCAATTTTGCATTGCAATACAGATTTGCAAGATGTCCTGACTTTTCCCACGGGCTTTGCTGTAGAGGGAAGATGAAGGGGCCGCAGGGATCTGGTTTATTTCACTGAGACTGCAGCAGCCACTAAAGACAGGGGCAGCTGATGGCGGCCGTGACACCGACCAGAGACCTCTTGTTGCCCGTGCGGTTTAAGCCGTTTCCCTTCTTCATTTGTTAAAGCCCTGCTTGGTGCAGGGAGTCATAGCTGTCATTGTAGCCTTATAACAATTTCACAAGCTGAATACAAAATGAACATTATTTTCATAGAGTTAGGTTGATTCTTTAGTGCAGAAGAAAAGGTTTAATCTGTGCTCACAAAATTGCTCCTAGATACTGTAATAGGATTTCACCATTGAATTCTGGTTTCTTTAGCAGGTGGATGGGAATCAGGAAATATGTGTGGCTGAGTTAATGAGTGGAATGCTCACTCCTGTGTGATGCTACTGGAATAAACATTGCTGGTGATGTGATTTGACAGTTCATATGTCTTTCCATTTTGACGTTTGTTGGCAGGTATCTCATGCCTTCAAAATCACCAAATTGGATTTTTTTATAGCACATGAATAAAAAAATTTAAAACAAGGCTACATGTGTTAATAAGATGTTAAGGTTATACATCCTTATCTTTGATGACAAATGAATAATCACATCCTCACTGACCCAGTTGCTAGAATTGTAAGAAGCTAAAGCATGGCTGAGTTACTACTTCTGAGTATCTCACAGTGTGACTTAAACAGGTGGGTTGGTTGCCAAGAAGAGCTCTGAGAGGAAAGCTGTACTTCCCACTGCTGCTTCCGCAATGAAAGGGTGTTAAAGGTGCAAGGTGACAGAGGTGGAGACACACAGAGAATAAGGCCACCACTCTGATGATGTCAAGAGCAACTTTATAAAGAAGAAGGGAATTTGAGTAAAACTGTCAACATTCACTGAGTGCATCATACATGCAGAACTTTGTGCACAAACCTCCAGTTTCAACTCACTCAGTCTCTGCGAGGCTGACTGAGACAGCCATTCTGTCTGGTGCCACCTGGCTGTTAAGCAGCAGAGCAAGGACTGGGACTGGGGCAGGCTGGCTCCAGGGCCTCATTCTTAGCTACGGGGTTGTGCTGTTTCTCAGAGAGGGCAGCAAGTACATCAGACGCTGCCCACCCTCAAGTATCAATCAAAGACACAGCTTTCACAGTTAAGCATAGGCAAATAGTGGAATGCTATTATCATTTCATATTTTTAGCTTTTAATGTCTTGCTAACTATTCCAGCTAACATGAGGTTTCTAGAGACACTAGATTCCTAGCTAACACACAAAGAATAAATGTTTAGGAAGAAGACATTGAATTTCATATTCTTTAATTCATTTCTAATACACTTTATACATTTAGAAAAAAAACTACAGAACCCACAGATTCCATGCTGTCTTCCTTCTGGTGTTCTATATCATTATGGTGCATGATATAAAAATTAGTAAAAATAAATATGCACATGTGAAATGATATTTAATCTGAAACATTCTTTTTATATCCAAAAGTATTATTGGTTCTAAAATGCAAAGTTAAAATGAATAGTTTCTTTTAAAAGTATTTCAAGTTTGGGCTGGGGATATAGCTCAGTTGAATAAGCACTTGCCTGGCAAGTGCAAGGTCCTGAGTTTGATCCCTGGTACCACTAAAAAAAAAAAAAAAAAAGTATTTCAAGTTTGAAACTGATTAGTGAGTCTCATATTTATTAACTAGATTTTGAAAGCTGCCTCCTTTATATACTTAGTATCTAAGTAAGCTTGGCTAAAGCAGAGGTTTTAATAAATGTAATGAGATTATGAATATCAGCAGGAAATTTCAAAATAAGAAGCTCATTTGTCTTGTATGACCTCATACAAGTCATTGCCAAGGCCAATGTTTTATTTCACTGAGGTCATTAAATCAAAATGCTTGGTTAATATTCTCAGCCACCTTAAAAATCTAAAGTAAATATCTAAATAATGTTAGCTCTATGTCAGTGTTGTAATTGTATAGCCAACACCTGTACATAATAAACTTATGTTTTCTCTAATACAGAACTGTCTTATTTATTATTTTGGGTAAGTTTTAATGGCATTTCCACCCTCACCCTTATTTTCTCAAACAACATCATTGAGAAATCTCGAATTATCTGGAAGTTAGCAGGGTATTAAAAGCTAAAATTATGTAACCCTTACAATCAGTTCTCTCTTCAGCAGGAATGATCAGTTGCGACGGCCAAGTGGAACAAAGTCCCCAGCGCTCCATTTCTTTCGAGGATAATTATTTATGTGTTTGGCTTCTTCTTGAGGTACTGAGTTTATACATCTTACAGTGTCACATGGAGCCCTTTGCAATATTGTGAGTGCATTAAAATCATTGTGTTCTCATTTAGGGTTCTCAATGCTTCAAGTTGAATATGAGGCTATACTTGGTTTTGTTCTGTGTTAATTGAAGCAAAACAAACGCACAGTGACTACAATTAAACAAATCAACATTTTTGAACTGTGAACAACTCATCAGCTTACCTACCTATATTGCAACCCAATATTTCTGTGCACTAAATACTATTTTGCTCTTTGGTTTTCTTCAAAAATAATCTGACAAATGACTTGATAATTTCATAAGGAAGTAAAATAATCTTTCTGATATAATTCTCATTTTGATTGTAACAATTAAAAACATAATTGTAGCATTACACATCAGTGTATTAATTATTAACTCATGAAGTTAACACTTCAAACCACAAAGAAAAAAAAAGCCCCTTAATATCAAAAGCTAACTTTTCAAATCCTGTCCTTTAGTAATTAGGACATATATTTTATGTGCTACTAGAACCTGGTAGACTCTCCACATGCAGAAGAAAATTTCTATAAAGCATTAACTTAGAAGAAAAACTCAAAGAGTCTATTTCTTAATGACTTTGCCTGCATGGGGAATGCAGAACTCTAAAATGTGATGTAGAATTAAGCCTCAAATATGAGCTGAGACTTACTATTTTACAAGTTTGTCAAGGGAGTAATCTAAGCAAAATTAGAATATTCAAGGGTGAATCTCAAAGAAGTAGAGTATTTTATAAATATCTAAGTATAGATATTTATGAATATCTAAGTTGAATTTTTTCACAGTTACTCATATTGTCAATGCATAATATCAAAACAAAGAAAGAAAAATTTGGTTAAATAATGAATTAACAACTTACATCTTAAAAAGTGATTTATAAATCTACATAAAAGTTGACCAAGATCTTTTCAAGATTTAAATTTAATTCTATTAAATTATTTCTAATAAATTATTTTCTGGAGTTTTGACAAATTATACTTTGTAAAGAGTTTTACCTATTATTCTATTACAATTATTGATATTTTGTTAATTAACTTGAAATATCCTCTGCATTTTAGACAGTGTCTACTGTAAAAACAGTGCATGTTGTATACATAGTTGCCTCCATTTCCTTATGTTGACTAAAGACAAAACATGAAAATGAAAGACAATATCTCTAATGGAGACACCAGTCATTTCTTCCTCCATCCTTCTATATCTCCCATATTTTGTTCTGTGCTCTTTTGTAACTTTGGTATGAGGTCTCATATCACATACACAACACATTGTGTCTAAAAACTTAGGTAGACAGGATTGTAATGAAGTTGTTTGAGCTCCCTCCTTTCTTGATATAGTGTTAGGGTCTGCATTCCTGTGGGCATGATCTGATATAGCTCAGTCACTGAGGAGTTGTCTGTGAGCTTTGCAGAGTTGATTTAACCATTTATATTTCTCTGGGGAAAATGATGCTTTCCATTTAAGCATCAAAGCTTAAAATGACTCTTTAGTTTCAAAATGACTAACTATGTGTATTGTGTTCATTTCTATATATTTTTTTAGAACCTGGAAAGACGGAAATGAAATAAATTAAGACACAAACACTGTGTTCCTTCATGTCTAGACACTTTGAAAGGAGAAAAATCCCCCAAGTACAAGCATTTGATATTTTAACATACAAACTTGTAGTACTGAACTTAGTTAAAAATAAACGAAGCATTCACTTTTTTCTGGGAGAGAAATAATTTGTACTTAGAGGGAGCTGGAGGAATCTTATTGAAGCTTGCAAAATGGTTTGACTAAATTCTTAAAATTGTTGCACAATTTTTGGCATTAATGACCTGAGAGACCATGTTCCATTGTTTTAGGAGGTAAGCTACTACATGCTTAACTAAAAATAGGCATCTTCAAAATAGATTCAAGTGAAATACTACAAACTCATCTTAAAAATTATGGAGTCATTTGTAATGATACAATGATGAAGAGAACTGATAGCCTTATACCCACCACCATCACCGCTGTCACCACCACCACCATCACCACCGTCACCATCACCATCACCACCACCATCACCATCACCACCATCACCATCACCATCACCACCATCACCACCATCACCATCACAACCGTCACCACCATCACCATCACCATCACCGCCATCACCACCATCACCGCTGTCACCATCACCACCATCACCATCACCATCACCATCACCATCACCATCACCATCATCACAGCATCAGCACCATCACCATCAACACCATCCTTGCCATGACCATCATTACTGCTACGAGCACCACCACCATCATAATGGCATCAACATGATCTCCACCATTATCACTGCCATCATTCTATATTTTTATCATGACTGCATACTATTCACTCTGTGATCCAACAAAGGTTCCATACTTCCAGAATTGCATCAGCTTTCACAAGTCTTCTATAGGTAGATAAATGTACAATAGCTGGTGAAACCCACGCAAGCTAAACATACCTATTTGGAAAATCCTGTGCTGCTTCTCCTTACTGCTGCAGTGGACTTTAACTCTATTGAGTAGTGGCTTGGCAGTGCCCCCTTCTGTCCAGGATCTAGAATGCAGAACAAAGTCTAGTTTGAGTGAGAGGATTGTAATGGTGACTTCAGTCTCCAAAAATCAGCAACAGAAATGGCATTAACGCAACGCCACCCCATTGATGTCCCCCGAATGCTCAGCTCCAAAAACCTCATTTTCTTCCTACCTCTTAACATATTTCTGGAAGGAATTTGGGAGACTCATTAACATTAAGCTCTGGTTTGTTGAGAGTGGATATGCTGCTTATGCTGAAAGTTTTGCATTTTCATCCCAGGCAGAGCTGTAAAAACAGGGCCTTCAGAAAGTGTGAGATTTCTGGGATCACAGTGTCAGCTCAGGGTCTAATTCTGTTTTTATAACTGTTTGATAGTGTTTTTTCATGGATTCTTAAAAAGATTGGATCACTCCTCACTCTCTTTCCCTAGTCCCTGCTCGCTCACCAGACAGTGACCCTGTTTTGGATGGCTGCCATGACTAGAGTTCTGAATATTACACTGCAGGTCACCTCCTGGACTGAACTCAGTGACCACTGGTGAATAAGCAGTTCCACCCTGTCCATTGTGGTACACAGTGTAAGGACACTGGACCCAGGGCTTCCATTAACCTGGTGACGCTGACAGGTTCAATAGGTTCAGGCTCAGTGGGTTCAGGAAACAAGAGTGACCGAGGTCCTTGGGTGCAAAAGATCATAAAACAATAAAGTTACATAACATTTGCATTACTCCAATAAAAAAATAAAAGATGATGTTACCTGTAGTCTTTGAATGATCTTTACTTTGCATGGCTAAAGCTTTAGTGTCCTTATTCCTAGCGTTTCAGGCTGCTGGCTTTTTTTTTTTTTTTTCTGGCGAGATGAAGCAGATGTAACTAGATTGGCAAGGGCATTTCCTAGGAATACAGGGTTTAATACTAACTTTCTGAGAGCTCTGAGAGCTCTGGTGAAAGCTTCTGATGGGTGCCCTGGTCACTAAAGCCAGGGAGACAGGCTCAGCATTCTCAGGCATGGAATGTGACCAAACTTCAGCTCTCAAAGATCAGCATCTGTGACCCTGGACACAGAGTGTTAGGAGAATCTTTGACATTGTGTCAGGGAAAGAGAAGTCAGCAGTGTTCAGTAGTCCTTAGGATTCATGGGTGGTATTTTTAGGGTTTATCTCATAATATATTTTGGTGGAGCTAGTTTTCCTTCCACTGACCAGTTTCCTGGTTTTAACAAAGTAGAGAACCTGGAAAACTTTTAGTTGCAAGAAGACAGAGCCAAAGAGGGATGATCTTGATCCGAAGTGGAAGTGTGTATTCATTTAGGCCTTTGCTTTGTGCAGGAAAATAGATCCCATCTTATTTCAGAAAAACCAGGACATCTTTGACACTGTTTTTATTACAAATTGAAATCTCAAACGGCAGCTCATTAAGAGATGCTTAGAACTCTATTAAGAAAAGACTGTAGGAAGGGCAGCCAGTACAGGGAGTGCCTGGGACTTGGCAACCAGCTTGGCCAGAGGAACCCAGGGAAAATCCACTGTAACAAGGGGAAACACTTTGAATACAGGGTCTTAATTTATGATTAGTTCTGTTATATAACTATAGACTTTATTCCTATGGTCTAAAGTACAAAATCAACAGATACCACAGTTTGTCAGTTTCTAAATTTCACTTGATGTTGTCATTATTGCTAATTGTGCTACTGTAGCCTTATTTACAGTAGTAATATATGTAGTCGTATATGTCATATATGTTGTAATCACTTGTTCTCCCTTGGGTAGCAATATTGGAATGCTCTAGGGTAATAATCTCACCACTGCCCTATATCTAAGGGCTGAGGACTGAGCCAAACAGAAACCAACATCCCACTCTTAATTAATTGGGAAGGTAGAATCTTGGAACAGATTCAAACCAAGAATCTCCTACACACAGAAGACATCCCTGAAGTAGAGACTATTCCTGGAGAGGCCTTGATACTACTGTTATACCTACCTAATACTAAAATTCACAAGGACCATCACAGAAAATAAAATAAAAATTTTTTGAAATAGAAAATGTCAAAAATGAAGGAGAAAAATGCAATCTCAGATCTCCAACCCATTCAGAGCAAGTCCAGGAGACATCAACATAGTAGAAAGAGGAAGTCACAGCCCTGAAATTTCTGAAATGATAGCAACTGAAGTAAAGAAACAACTTCATGAGGCTATGGAGGAAGTCAGATCAGAAATAATCTCTCAGGTAACTAAAGAAAAGACAATCGTAATGAAAGAATTGCTGAGCATATCTGAAGAAGACATAGATAAAAAATAGAGGAACATATAAAAATGAAGGAAACCTTGAATGAACAATATAGAAAAGAATTAGAACACATGAAACAGATTCAAAGAGATATCCAGGAAATGAAAAATTCAATTGAAACTTGGCAAAACTGCTTGAATGAAACTAAAGATAGACTTTCTGACCTTGAAGATAGCATTGCAGCTAGTGATCATGAAAGCAAAGATATACAATGATCCCTCACCTTTTGTGGGAGTTATGTTCCAGAGAGCCCTGCGATTGGTGAAAATCCACAAAGTAATGGAGTTACATTTATTTTATTATTTATATATGTTTTAAGGCTTTATAAACCCTTTCCATGTTCCTATAAACCCACATTCCTGCACACCTTCCTGGGGAGACCCTTCTTCCCAAAGCCTTGGCTTTCAGCTGAAGTGGTGCCTGGGGATGCCTGGGTGAATTAGTGTCTCAGCTCCAAGGGCAGGAGGAGAGGATGGGGCAGGTAGAGATGGAGGGTGGGAGTGGGCTGGAGAGTGGACCATGTGGGACTCAGCTGAGCGGCAGCCACAGCCAAGCCCAGCCTAGTCCTGGCCCTCACTACTCACCTCACTCAGGCCAGCTTGTAGTGTGGGCAGGTGCTACATGCCCTCCTTGCCTATAAGCAGTGCCCTCGAAGTGTGGGCCCTCTCGTGCAGCCAGGTGGCACTTTATAGTCCAACACTCATTCATGATAAAAGCCCTACATAAAATAGGAATAGATGGTCTTTACCTCAATCTGATCAAAGCCATCTATGACAAACCAATAGCCAACGTCATACTAAATGGACAAAAACTGAAAGCTTTCACTCTAAAGTCAGGAACAAAACAAGGATGTCCACTCTCACCACTCCTGTTCAACATAGTTCTGGAAGCCTTAGTCAGAGCAATTAGACAGGAGAGAGAAACAAAAGGAATAAGGAGAGAAAAGGAAGAAGTTAAATTATTATTTGCAGGTGACATGACACTCTACACAGAAGACCCCAAAAACTCCACCAAAAGACTCTTAGAATTAATAAGCAAAATCAGTAAGGTAGCTGGATACAAAGTCAACACTCAAAAATCAATAGCATTCCTGTACACAGAAATTGGGGAAGCCACCCTTCACAATAGCATCCAAAAAATGAAATACTTAGGAATTGATCTAACAAAGGAAGTAAAGGACTAGTGTAGTGAAAATTGCAGTACTCTGAAAAAAGAGATGGAAGAGGATTTCAGAAAATGGGAAGATATTCCTTGCTCATGGATAGGAAGGCCCAACGTCATGAAAATGGCCATACTCCCAAAATTGTTATACAGATTCAATGTAATCCCAATCAAAATACCATTAGTATACCTCACAGATTGAGAGAAAACATTCCTAAAATTCGTTTGGAACCAGAAGAGACCTAGAATAGCAAAGACAACCCTGTACAACAAAGGCAAGGTGCAAAGCATTGCAATCCCTGACTTGAAATTATACTATAAAGCTACTGTGATAAAATCAGCATTGTACTGGCAAACAAAAGAGAACGAACGAACAAACAAACAAACAAAAAATGGACTAGAGAACCAGTGGAACAGATTAGAAGATTCAGACACAACTAAAAACTCACTCAGCCACCTGACCTTTGACAAAGGGGCCAAATATGTTCACTGTAAGAAAGATGGCCTCATTAATAAATGGTGCTGGCAAAGCTAGCTTTCCACATGCTGTAGACTAAAAGTAGACCCATGTCTGTCATCATGCTCCAAACTAAAGTCAAAATAGATTAAAGATCTAAATATTAAAACAGAAACACTAACTCTAATAGAAGAGAAAGTAGGTAGAAATCTTGAAGACATAGGAGTAGGCAGAGTTCATGAACAAAAACCAAATGGGAAATACTTTAAAGAATCAATAACTGGGATCTCATCTTATTAAAAAGTTTTTGCACATCAAAAGAAATGAACAGGGTGAAAAGAAAACCTATGAATTTGGAAAAAAGTTTAGCCCACTGTGCCTCAGACAATGGACTTCTATCTAGAACGTATAAAGAATTTTAAAAAATCAGGCCTCCAAAATTCAAAGACCCAATCCAAAAATGGACATCTGAGATGAATACACACTTTGCAGATGAAGAAATACAAATGGCAAATAAATATATGAAAAAAAGGTTCAATATCATTGGTAATTTAAGAAATGCCAATTAAAACAACACTGAGATTCCATCTCATGCCAGAAAGAATGGCTATCATCAAGAAGTCAACCAATAATAAATGTTGGAGGGGCTATGGGGGAAAAAGGAACTCTTCTCCACTGCTTGTTGGAATGTAGACTGATACAACCATTGTGGAAATCAGTGTGGAGATTCCTCAAAAAACTAGCATTAGAGGTCCCATTTGAACCTTCTATTCCTCTTTTGGGTATCTTCCCAGAAGAATTAAAAACATCATACCACAGTGATATATGTGCACCTGTGTTTAAAGCAGCAGAATTTGTAATAGCTAAATCTTGGAAACAACCCAAATGTCCATCAACCAAGAATGGGTAAAAGAGATGCGGTATTTTTATGCAATGGAGTACTACTCAGCTATAAAAATGATAAACTCAAGGCTTTTATAGGTACATGGATGCAACTAGAGACCATACTCATAAATGAAACAAAGCAGACTCACATGTGTAAACATCATATTGTCTCCCTAGTGTAAAAAACTGAAAGAATACATAAGACCTAAAAGGTACAACAGATATAGAGAAAGGGAAAAAAACTGCTCAGGAGGAAAGAACAACTTGGATGAGGGAAAAGGAAAAGAGAGAAGAGGAAAAAAAGATATGTACACACACAAGGTAGCTAAGACAATTGTACTAAGAACTTCTATTAGTTCACTGAAGGGAACAGTTAGTGCTTTTATTTTTGATCAATTTTGCATGCTTGTAACTGGTAAAGTGAGCAACTGTCCTGAAGATAACAATATGCAATATAATAACCATTGTTAATTTCCTATCATCTTGTTTTGAAATTCTGTACCATTTTTATTATTTTTTCTCTCTTAGAAAAAGAACTCTATGTGGAAAAATCTGGCTGTAAAAAATAAACCAGTCTGACAGTTGGTGGTATGTGATTAATAGCTGAGCACACACCTTATTTTCTAGATCCATAAACATTGGAAAAAAGAAATAATCTAACACTATGTAAGGAGATAACTTCCTGCCAGGTTTACCAAAAGCACTGGGATATAGTTCATGCTAAACTAGAATGAATGTTTCCTTTATTGAAGTCTGTCAAACAAAATTTGTTTGTCTGTTTTCACGCATCCCACCCCCACCCCACATCCTGACACACATGATTTAAACATGGGTTTCATTCACACTGACTTTCTAACCATGAGTAAATTATGCTGATATTGAATAGGAACTCAACTAAAAATCCTGCATATTACTTAATGAGACCTTTAAAATCTGATTTAAAAATCAAGAGAACAGTTTGCCTTCAAAAATATTGACTGTGCACTCAGAAATATCTAATGAAGGTGAAGCCTGGCTCCTCTTAGGTGAGCCATTCCTTATATGTGAAAGTATTTTTCACCCACCTATAATCAGACTTACAAAGCAACAGTTTGACAACTTTCTAGTAAGAGTACTTGGCAAAATCGATGCTGTGAAGTACTGTAGTGTTTGCCTTACAGAACACAGAGAAGGCAGTAAGACCCACAGACGCCTGTGTTCGTATGAATATCACATTCACTGCATTGATCTTTGGCTGTTGGACAAGTCTTCCTGTATGTTTGTTACAGAGAATATCTTATGAGGACAGAGAAAATTCTTAAGATGTGAACCCTCAGCAATATCAACTTACAGTGATGGATAAACGACAGTCTTGCTTTATGTCTAATTTGAAGAGATGCTTATATACAAAGTAGTAACCTAAGATGAATAATTTGTTAAAGAAAATATTACCCCAGTTTCTGTCTCAGAATAAAAGATTTTAAAAATCTTGACTGCCACACAAACTATTTCATAAATAGGAATAAAGAACATGATCACAGTGTGCCACTAAATTGTTTCTGAGTAACTCTATTATGTAACCCTTCTGCCTGGCAAAAGGAGTCAAACATCTGGTCAGTAGGTATGGCAAAGAAAGTTTTATTACCTTGCAATCTCCTGCAGGAGTCCAGAAGATCACAAAGCATTTACACAGCAACTCCTATCTATCTTATTTTTAAAATAATTAAGCTTTCCATTATTCATCGTGGACATTTATAGTGAACAGGCAATGTTTATAAATTGAACCTTGTCTTCTTAATATATTTAAAATGCTGACCTCATAATAATGATTCTTTTATCGCATACATACTTGGGGGGTTCAGTTGTGCAGATTCTTGTGATCTGGCCGAAGAAACGTGGAGATTTTAACCACCAGCACCATGAGAAAATGAAGCAAACATTGAGGATGTAATATTTGCATTCAGGGTGATCCTGTGTCACAGAGGACCACCAACCCCAGGTTTTCTTACTGACCTGTCAAAGTGAGTCCTGTTCAGGGCTGTTTTCCTCATGACTGGGCCCGGGCACCGGGGCTTGAGTGAACTATTGAGTGAACCATTAAGACAGAGCAGAGTGATTGACACATAAAACAACTTTAAATATCTCAAAGAAAAAGGAGAGGAGAGCAAGAGTCAGAAACTTAGAAGTCGACATGACCAGTTGGCTTACCTTTAATCACATGTGGGGGATGGGGACTGATGCATAAAATGTAGTGACCAAGCTGTTATTTTAGAATGTCTAATGGATGAGGTGGGCCTGAGATCCCTGGGTCACATCGTACAAGAAGCTTGTCTTGGACAAATTGAGTTTTGTAGACATCATTTTCACCTATAGCCAGATTTGTAGAAGTCATTTCATGTATAACCAGGTACGGTGACTGGAGTCTGCACTTCCTGCCTCCTGTAGGGTGAATCTCTGAACTCGTCTTCTCAACCAGACAATGATATTGGAGGGACCAACGCAGGCAAATAAAATATTTATTATATATCCTTGGAAGATCTTACGGGTTCTTCCACAAAGTAATTTATCTATCTCTTCTTTCACTTAATTTTGTTTTAAATTACAGTTAAGTCCTGACTTATGAACAATCAAGTTGTGAACTTTCACAGATGCAAGTGGACTTTGCATTATGAACATTTGTAGGTGCAAACAGATCATGGAATGGCTCCTGTGTCTGCCAGACACTATCATGATCACAGTGCTGTGTGCTTACTGTGTGGTGCGGTAGTGTCAAGTCAGAGCCTGGATGTCTGGAAGCAGTGTGATGTGGAGGCTTGGTTTTTTATGCTTTACAGTGTATAATGCGTCACAGGTGTACAAGACTCATTTTGTTGGACTTAGGGATGAATCTGACTTATGAACATTCTCCTGGGATAGAGCTCGTGTGTAAGCTGAGCACTTACTGTATTGAAAGGGTCAGGAATATATGTCTGTATTTCTTAAACTTTATTCATAGTAAATTATTAATGCCACTTACCCTGTATATATACTGGGCTTTGATATAATTTGGTTATGAGAAATTATAACAAGCCCAAAATTTGAGTAGAGAGACTATAATTTTTATTTTTATTTTTTCTGAGCAAGGGTCTTTCTAAGTTGCTTTAGAAAGCTGGCCTTGAACTTGGGGATCCTCCTGCCTCAGCCTCCTGAGTAGATCTGATTATTGACAGGCACCATTGTGCTTGGCCATAATTTTTATTTTTTAATCAGAAGGATGAATGTGGTTATGGTCTTCAGTGATATACACTTAATAAAACCAGAAAATGGAGCTGCTGTGGCTTGGGTTTCATTGAGGGAACGCAGATAAACTAGTGACATGGGTTTTATCTAGGCAGTTTTTGGGCTCCTGAGAACCCTGCTTTGATTTTGGTTCTCAACAGGGCAGTGCAGCTGGAAATTCTCTTCTTTCTTTTGTTATGGAACCAGAACAGAAACTTAATAAGTGCTTTGAAGTTTTAAAATGTATTTTTATTAGTGCACATTAATTATGAAAATATTGGTGTCAGTGTGGTATTTCCACACCTGCAGGTAACATATTTGAACCCTATCCCTCCCTCTTACCTTCTCACACCCCCTCTTTCTTCTTATCATAGTCTCCTATCTACTTTCATGTCGCTTTTAAAAAATTTCACATTTACAGAAAACACGTGATACTGGTCCCGAGTCTGGCTTATTATGCTTGACATATTTTGCAGTTTCAGCGATTTTTCTGTGGATGATGTAAAGTCACTTGTCCTCGGGCTGCAGAACCCTCCGCTGTGTATGCGCCATCTTTTCCTTCTCCACCTGCCGTAGACGAATGTGGGGCTGGTTCCACAACTCGGGATTGTGAGTTGCAGCTCAGGAAACGTGGGTGTGCGGGTGTCATCGCAGGATGTGACTGTCATTCCATTGGGCACACGGCATGGAGTGGGACAGCTGCCTCCGATAGATCGAAGCTGTGCTTTTGGTTTTCTGAGGAAACCCCGTCCTGAGTTCCACCGCGGCTGTGCAAAGTGCTTTCCTACCAGCAAGGTGGGTCGCTGGCTGGTTTCCCGCATCCTCCTCGGCGCTCTCTCACTGAAAGCCCTTCTGACTGCGGTGAGAGCAGCCTCACGGTAGTTTTGGATTTGCATGTCTCTGATGGCCGAAGATGTTGATCGCATTTTCCTCCTATTCTCATAGGTCAGTTGTACTTCTTTTGAGAAGGGTCTGCTCAATTCATTCGCCCATTTTTTGTCTAAGTTTATTGGTACAGTGTAGGTGTATGTAATGATCATGTTCTTCACATGGGGCTTGTACCTGCACATGACCTACCTCCATCCCTCCTTCCCCTCTCCTTTCCAGCTCTTTCCCCCCTTGTTCGCAAAGCTCAGTTTTCACTTTATCCTTCTTTTCTCATTTTTTCTTTCCCTTCCTTCTTTCCCCTTCCTCTCCCTAGTTCCCTCTTCCCTTTGAGCAGTTTATTCCTATTTCACAATATCTATTGTACCTTTTGGTTTTCATTTACCATTTCAGTCTCTCACACCAGAGATTTATTTCACTTACGATTATGGTCTCAAGGTCCATCCATTTAGCTATAACTTTATATCTCTTTATGGCTGAATAATACTCCATCTTTTTTATCTATTCATCTATTGATGGACATTTGGATTACTTCCAAGGTTTAGCTATTACAAATGTGCCATTATAAATGTGAGTGCACACATATTGCTGTGGTATGATGCTTTTAATTCTTCTGGGGAGATACGCAGAAAAGGAATATCTGGGTCAAATGAGACTTCTAATCCTAGTTTTTTGAGGAATCTCCACACTGATTTCCACAGCTGTACCAACCTGCACTCCCACAAACTGTTGGCAAATGTTCTTTTCCCCCCACACTTCTGCCAATGGAGATCAAAGAAGATATCAGAAAATGGAAAGAAATCCCTTGCTCTTGGGTAGGAAGAACCAATGTAGTGAAAATGGCCATACTCCCAAAACTGTTATACAGATTTAATGCAATCCCAACTAAAATACCATTAGCAAACCTCACAGAATTAAAGAAAACATTACTAAAATTCATCTGGAACAAGAAGAGACCCAAACTAGCAAAAACAATTCTGGGCAACAAAGGCAAAACAGGAGCATCACAATCCCTTACTTGATATTATACTACAGAGCTACTGTGATAAAAACAGCATGGTAGGGTTGGGGACATAGCTCAGCAGCATAGTGCCTGCCTGGTAAGCACAATGTCCTGAGTTCAAGTTCTGCTACCAACCCTCCCCACAAAAAACCCAGAAAACAAACAGCATGATACTGGCAAAAGACCAAATGGAACAGATTAGAATATGCAGAAACAACTCCAAACACATTCAACCACCTAGTCTTTGACAAAGGGGCCAAACACGTTCACTGGAAGAAAGCCGTTTTAATAAATGGTGCTGGAAAAACTGGCTCTCCACATGCTGAAGACTAAAACTAGATCCATGTCTATCACCATGCACTAACTGAAGTCCAAATAGACCAAAGATCTAAATATTAAAACAGAAACACTAAATCTGCTGGAAGACAGAATAGGTAGAACTCTGGAAGACACAGGTGTAGGCAAAGATTTTATGAAAATAACTTTGATTACATAGGAAATATTACAAAGAATCAAAAACTGGGATCTCATCTTATTAAAAAGTTATTGCATAGCAAACAAAATCACCATCAAAGTGAAAAGACACAGAGTGGGAAAAAAATTTTGCCAGCTGTTCTTCAGACAAATGACTAATATATAGCACATATAAAGAACTGAAAAAAATCAGATCCTCCAAATTTAAAGACTCAATCAAAAACTAAGCATCTGAATAGCCACGTCTTAGAAGAAATACAAATGCAAATAAATATTTGCAAAGTGTTCAACATCACCAGTCACTAGAGAGCTGCAAATTAAAACAATGCTAGGATTCTGTCTCACCCCAGAAAGAAGGGCTGTCATCAAGAAAACAACTAACAATGTTTACCCATATATTTACTGAGCTATTTTCTTTGGTGTTACATTTTTTAGTTCTTCATATGTTCTAGAAGTTCATCTTCTGTCCTAGGTGTAGCTGGGAAAGATTCTTTCCCACTCTATAGATTGTCTCTTCACACTGTTGGTTGCTTCCTTTGCTGCGTGATAAATTTCTTTTTTGTTTGATTGTTTTGAAGTACTGGGGGTTGAACCCAAGGTCTCAGAGGCCCTAACACTCAGATTCACCTCTAGTCCCCAAGTTAAAAAATTTTTTTTTAAATTTCAGTCAACAAGTCACTCATTTGCAAGAAGAAAACAATGGATAAGCACAATAAAAGACTAACAGTGAAACGTCTTCTTTTTTTTTTTTTTTTTTTTTGCGGTACTGGGGATCAAACTCAGGACCCTGCACTTGCTAGGCAAGCGCTTATTCCACTGAGCTATATCCCCAGCCCAAGCACAATAAAAGAGAAGTTGCCCTGCTCTCATCTACTTCAAGTTAAAGTGCTGGGACTCTACGGCCATCCTGCTCTCTCCTACACCATGGTTGCCCTGCTCTCTCCTACTTCACGTTAAAGTGCCAGGACTCAATGGCCGTCCTGGACGAGATAAAACAACGCGGTGCAGGCGGCAAACTAACAATGGACACAAAGTGAAACCCTAAAACACGCAGCCCAAAAGGAGGCAAACCAGAGAGAGAGGGAGAGAGAGAGCAAAGAACATGTGACCAAATGGAAATCTAATGGCGGGAGGCAGAGTTAAAGTGGCCAGATCAATAACTGTGTTAGATACACTCTAAACGCAGTACACCCATTAAAGACAATTAGAGATTGTCACACATACTTTTTGTGTGTGTGGTGCTGGGAATTGAACTCAGGACCTCGCACTTGCCTGGCAGGCGCTTATTCCACTGAGCTATGTCCCCAGCCCATATACTTGAAATATGAGGGTCTAGCTAGGATAGAAATGAAAGATGGAAGCAACCATGCCAGGCAAGCCCTTAAAAAAAACTGGAAGGTTATATTGGTGTCAGAGTGGGTCTAAAGTAGAGTATATCTGGGAATAAAAGCAAGACATCACACAGTAATAGAAGGAGCAATTCTGAAGGGAGACACCACAGTTGTAAATACTTATGTGGCCAATAACTGCGCTTCGAAACACACAAAAGAAAAATTGGCAGGATGGAAAGGAGAAATACAGTCCTGCCTGAGAGCTAGGTTAACTCTTCCAACGTAGCCACTGACAGGACAGAGAGACTGGAAATCAGTGAGTTTGTTAATGACCCGAGCAAGACTGCAGTTAGGGGACCAGTTACAGAGCACTGTTCCTCACCTCACTTTTTACACTGTGACACACTTACACTATTGTTAAGTACTTGTAAATTTCAAGACAAACTCAAGGCTGTACAAGAAACAATGTTCCATTAACTTTAAAAAGTTTGCTATCGTGCAAACATGTTATCAGGCTACTGTGAAATCAAACTAGACATCAGAAAACAGAACATTGTAAAATTTCCAAATATTTGGAAATTAAACAACATTTTTAAATAACTCAAAGGTCAAAAAAGAAATTACAAAAAATATGTTGTTTTGCAATTGTTTCTCTCTACTTAGCAGTGTGCGGTGATGTGTTACCATCATCCTGTTCAATTATACTGCTGTCAACAGGTATTTAGAGGGTAGGTGGAGGTTGCCTGTTTAGGTCAGTTCTGAGTCTCCCTTTGGTGAACAATGTTGCTATAAACACCTGTACAAACACAATCCACTTTTAAGAAAAATTCTTATGGCTCAGCTACTTTCTCCAACTTTCGATCTAAGTGTCTTTGTCCTATGTTGCCAATTTTCCCTCTGCAAATTGTGCCAAATTAGTACCTTATCAACAGTTTATGAGAGTTCATTCCCACCTCCATAGTAGTACTAAATATTATCTTTTTTTAGTTGTGCAGTGTGAGATAGCAATCTAATTAGTTAGCCCAGGAAATGCCATTTTTATATGAAAGAATGATTGACAGAAAAACTAGCCATTTATCCTTGACTATTTGGCAGATACTTTCTTGAAAATGAAAAGTGAATAAGTCATTTCAAGGAAAACAGTATTTATTAGCCAGGCATGGTGGTGCATGCCTGTAGTCCCAACACTTGGGAGGCTGAAGCAGCAGGATTGTTGTGAGTTTGAGACCAGCCTGAGCTACAAAGTGAGCTCAAGGCCAGCCTGAACTGCATAGCAAGACCCTGTTTCAAAAAGGCAAAACAAAAACAAAAACAAACCCAAAAAGAACCCCCAAAACCAGTATTTGTTGACAATGAAAACACTTTAATTCTTCATTTAAAGATCAGTGTTTTAGAAAACTCCTTTCTCTGGCTCTCACTGTGAAAGCCTCCCAATCCTTTTCTGACAGGAGTGGCAGATAGGAATGGATTGGACAGGTTGCTACTGTACACTGAAATGGGCTGATCTATGAAATATCCGCATGGCTCAGAGGGTCAGTATTTTCCCACTAACTGGGGTTGATGCCACTGTTCCCCACTTCTCCCCACTTTTGCTCAGACGGAATCGCACCACGGGCTGCCCTGGTCCCCCTCTTGGGGATGCAGATCGTGCGGCTTCTCAGCCTCCACAACTGCACAGCCTAGTTCCTTAGAATAAATCTCTTTCTATCTCCGTAGCTGTCCATGTGCCCCACTGCTTCTGTTTCCCTGGAGAATCCTAAGCAGCACACACTGAAAGTCCTGTGTGGGTAAGAGAATTGTGTACAGTGCAAGACGGACACACACGTAAGGAGCAACACCCAACACTGTCACTGGTTCTCTGCTCTCTCTTTCCTCACCTGTCAAAGGCCACCTCATGGTGCATCCCTTCCCTTTCATCTTTGTCCTGTCATCTGGCCTCTCCCAGACATTTCTGGGAAAGCCACTCACCTTCCTAGCAGGTGGCACCTCACCCATGTCCTGAAGTGCAGGGAGATGCAGGGCCTCCAACCTCCCACTGGCTCCCGTCTGCCCCCAGAACTGCTGGGCTTCTTCTGAGGCAGGTGCCTAGGGGACCAGGCCAGCCAGTTTTGCTGAAGGCACGAGGTGGTGCGACAGTAGCCAGGATCCACCTGTGTAGGTGGCTGATGGCCCCGGACACAGCAAGGGCCGCACAGAGCTGAGGAGTGCGTAAGCTGTGCCTGACACAGTGGCATACTGATTGCTTATGGATGGATCCACTCCTGTAATTACAAGAAATGAAAGATATGAACAGGCTCATGGCTTCAAATACCGTCTGCGTGCTGCTGACTCCCGACTTCTGCTTCCGGCCTGGCCCCTCTTTTGAACTCCAGAATCCTGTTTGTGGCTGTGACCCAACAACCACTCACAGGCTCAGAGGACATTGAGGCCTGGTGCGTCCTTGCTGAGCTCTGGCTCTGGTCTCACCCCCCAACAGGTCTGCCTGCAGGTGCAGGTCACCCCCGATACCCCAACCTCGATTCAGCACCTGTTTCCTAACTGGTGTCCCCGGAGTCCTCTACTGGATGATGCACCCTTCGGAGATGGGCCAGGATCCAGACCCCTTCCTGTCCATTGAGGGCCTGGGGTTAGTAATCCATCCCTTAGTCTCTGCTGGTAAAGAGGAATCAAACTAATGCATAATTCACATCACAAACAATCAGGGAGCATTTTGGGGGTGGAGGGATGCTGCACCCACGCAGTCTCCAGGTGGGGAGGTGCCTGCACCACAGTGACATGGCCGCCCAGGTTGTTTTCCTGGGCCTGCCCCTGGCACGGACTTGAGCTGTGGAGAGTCATTCCTGCTGCACTTGCATGTACAATTTGTATTTTGATCATATGGAACTAAATCAGCATTACAAACAGGCTTTGCCAAAGCAAATACTGCCACACTCTCTGACCTCAGGTGTGGGCTGCCCGTGTGACATAGCCCATAAAAGTGCTGTATCAGAATAGAAGCTGGCAGCCAGCACACTCAGCCTGAAAGTTCCTGAAAGCTGTTCTCTGGGGCAGAAATGGGACTACCGTGTGATCCTGCAGTCCCACTCCGGGGTGCAGACCGAGGGCAGTGAGGTTGCCTCACCTGAGACAGCAGCGCTCATGTTTGTTAAAGCACCATTTGCAATAGCACAGATAGGGAACCTCCGGTACCCAGGGGGCGGGACAAAATGTAACATTTATGATTTTCCTTTTGTTTGGTGATTTGCAAATGTTTTCAAAGAGCAACCTATACCTGTAAAATCCTTCTGCGTAGGGTTTCCATCCTACTGAAAAACCAGTGCAATAGCCCGGCTACAAACAGAGGGTCCCTTGCACTTATGGTGGTTGGAGAGGTGCCGCCAGCTCGTCATGGCTTGCCCTTTCCCAGGCACCTGTTGGCAGAGGGAGCTGGGGTTTTTGGGGTGTTCTTGCAGCTTCTGTGGCAATGGGGGACGGATGGCTGCAGGGTCATGTGAAGGGAGTTCTGTGGTTGTCCAGGAAAAAAGGGAAGACTGTCACCACCAGAACCCAGCCCCTGATGCCTGGGGAGCTGTGGTCGTGTTAGTGGGTCCAGTTCACGGCTTAACTGGCTATGGAGCTTTCCAAACCGGCCAGGCAACCAGCAGACCAGCGCCAACCAGCTCTCAGGGACAGGGGTGTGTGTCGGACCAGTTTGTTAGAGACAGTTCTGCCAGTTCAGTTTATAAGGAAGATTAGGCCAAACAGCAGAAGTTTTGTCCCAGGGAAGGTGGGCGATAGGGCTGCTCTTGCAGGTCAGGGGGTTCTCTCGGCTTGTCCTGGAAAGAACGACTTCTCAGAAGCTGCCATACACTGTCCTCTGTCTCCTTTCCTGAGATATCAGTCACCTCACAGAAACAGCAGCCACTGGTGCTGCATGCAATTCAGGGTTTGTTTGATCGGCAAAGACTGAACACATACCTCACGTTTGAAAATGGATTGAGAGTGAAAGACATAGTTGTTTTTCTAAAACAGTTGAAATTCAAGGGAAAACATAGGTGAAGGTTCTTTCTAAGCTCAATTTGCACTTTATTTAAAAAACAAAATCCTACACTGATTTAAAGAAATAGATGAAAATCTCATTGCCAACAGTCTCAAAAATCTTAGTCAAATTATATCCCTTGAGTATCTAGGAAATCATATTTTTTTGTGCTGGATACACAGAAAACCTAGTGTAAGTGATAGTTTTAGATTTTAATACTGCATTCTTATTTTTGCATTCATTTTTAAGAAAGCTGTTGAGGGATTTCTGTGTTTATGGGATAATCATCTTAGCAAAGTTTTTATTCTTCTAATGAGTTGAAGTTAAGTCCATATTCTTTTTTTAGTGTAATCTATAAATTTATATTTATTATCAGTGGGGAAAACATTATTTTCAGATGGTCACGGAAAGTTAACTAATTTAATACAGATTTATAAGGAAAATCCATAAATTTTAAAAAGTAGAAATTTCACAGGCTGCTTCTTTCGATGGCATTTTTATTAGTGTGCACAGTTTTAGAGAGCACTGGGCTTGGAGGTGGGAGCCGGCCCCTGGCATCTCCCTGACATCCTCCCCAGAGCCTTTCCTGCCTCCTCATTGCATTCCTTCAACCTTCTTGTTCTGATACTTCTCTTCCATTGTTAAAGAATTCTAAACTAAAAAGCTTTCCAGCATTATTGTAATTATGTTACATTATTGTTATTATTGTAAAGGTGGAGCCCAGGAGAAGGAAACACATTTCAGTAACATCTCCTCAAAATTACAAAAGAAGAAAGACTCAGAGCCATGTGCACAAGGTACTTCCAGCTACTGTTGTTGCTTTTGTATTTCAATAATTTTTCCTTTAAAAATTTTGAGTTCTTCTGAAGACTAAAACTAGATCCATGTCTATTACCGGGCACCAAACTATAGTCAAAATGGCTTAAAAATCTAAATGTTAAAACAGAAACACTAAATCCAATGGAAGAGAAAGTAGGGAGAAATCTTGAAGACACAGGGGTGGGCAGAGAGTTCATGAACAAAAATCAAACTGCATGGGAAATACTTCAAAGGATCAACAACTGGGATCTCATCTTGTTGAAAAGTTTTTGCACATCAAAAGAAATCACAGTAAACAGAAAACCCACAAGCTGGGAAAAAATTTTAGCCAAATGTCCCTCAGATGAAGGACTCCTATCTGGAACATATAAAGAATTTTTAAAAATCAGGCCCCCAAAATTCAAAGACCCAATCCAAAAATGGGCACCTGAGATGAACACATGCTTCACAGATGAAGAAATACAAACAGCAAATAAAGACAAGAAAAAACATCATTTGTCATTCTAGACATGCCGATTAAAACAACACTGAGATTCCATCTCACCCCAGAGAGAATGACTGTCATCAAGAAATCAACCAATAACAAATGCTGGAGAGGCTGTGGGGAAAAGTAACTTTACTGCTCTGCTGGGGGTGTAGATTGGTACAACCACTATGGAAATCAGTCTGGAGATTCCTCAGTAAACTAGAATTAAAGGTCCTATTCAACCCAGATGTTGCCCTCCTGGGTATTTTTCCAGAAGAACTGAAAACATCTACTACAGGGATATATGTGCACCCATGTTTAAAGCAGCACAATTTGTTATAGCTAAATCTTTTTTTTAATGATATTTTTTTATTGTTACTGTCTGTGATTGTCTGATCAATCTTACATTCTTATGTCTGGTGAACTGAGCAACTTTGTTGATAACAGTATATAATGTAGCAACCATTGCTAATTCCTATCATTTTGTTTTGAGATCATGTATCGTTTTGCTGTTTTTGTGTTGCTTTGTCTTCACAGTTAGTTCTTTTAATTTTTAAAATAAAAAATGATACAAATAGCTTTTTACTGAGAGGTAAACGTTTGCATTTGGTGTGCTTCTGCACATGTAATGTGATCTTTGCTGTTTTCCACATGCTGTTAATTTGCTGAAAACCTTGGCCCCTACTTTGTTAGCTTGAGAGCAACAGGAGCAGCCCTCAGCTTATCTGTTAGTCTGGTTCTCGTCTCAGATTGGGTGTAATTCAAAGCTGGAAACAGCTGCCCATATGCGTAAGGTAGTCCAAGCTAAGTCAGAAAAGCCACCCCAAGGGCTTTCACTGACTTAGAATTACTTGGCCGAGAACAACACACTAAGGGTTTCATTTCCAGAACCACCCACTGTGCGATGTTGTTTTCCACGATGTCTTCTCGAGTGTCACACTCAGGTCCTAGAATTCATTTCTCCAGGTGAAACTGTCCTGAAACTCCAGCAGCTCCACTTCCAAAATCTAAGATGAAGTTGTCCAAATGTGGCTTTCTCTGGAGAAGTAAGAAAACACAGGGCTGTCTCTTACAAAACTGCAAGTTTCTTTTGAGCATTCTCCTTTGCAGCTGCTGCAATGCAAGAACTCCTCGGAGAGCTCCTGCAGGCTGTGGCATCCTTAGCAAGTGTTGCTGAATTTTCCAAGTGCATTTTGGATGTGGAAGATGTTTCCGCTGCCCACTCTCAAGGTCTGGGGGATGAGGCCCGCACGCCGACAGGGAGGGCTCTGCTGCGCGCCTGCTGGGGCTCACGGGCCAGCTGTGGGTTCGCCGTGCCCTAGACCTCGTCTCAAAAGAAGGAGCTGGACGAGGTGGCGCCCGAGTTCCTGGGAGAGACCTGAGGGCTTTTTTCCTCCATGACGCTCGCCGCCGCTGGGAGACCCGTCTGCAGCCTCCTGTGCCCGGCGCAGTTGAGAAGTTGACGGAGAGTTTTATATTGTGCTTCAGTCTCCTTCCCCTCCGTCGTGTTTTTGGTCGCGCAAATCCGGGAGCAGAACGCGTGAGGTCCGAAACGGAGGCCCGCGGGCTCCCCACGGACCTCGTGCGGTGTCAGCAGACACAGGACAGCTTCTTGCCGGACCAGAGTCGGTCCTGCCCGTGCCGGGAGCTTACTGGAGGAAGATGCTCGTCCTCGGGATGAAGGAGGTGATGGCACCCAGGGACCTCGGACAGCTCCCACAGCCCCAGGGTCCAGGGAGGCGCAGAACAGGGGAGGGGCCGCTGTCACAGAAGCAGCTCGCTTATCAAGTGTCTAATGTAACTGGCAGGGCTGCAACCCCAGCAATCTGGGAGACTGAGGCAGGTGGACTGAATGTTCCAGTCTAGCAATGTAGTGATCTGGGAAGACCTTGTCCCAAAAAACAGAGAGGGAGCTAGGCAAGGTGGGGCACACTTATTACCCTAGGAACGGACTCTGGGAGACTGAGGCAGGATGATCTCAAATTCAAGTACAGGCCTGGAGTTCAGCAACATAGCGAGACCCTGCAGGGAAACAGAGGCGCCTGCTCCAGGCTGGCGGGCAGGTGCCTCAGTAGCCTCGCCTTGTGGCTGGGAATAGGATTGGCGCCTCCGCAGGGGCCTTCACTCTGTGGAGAGCATGCTGAGGCCGCCCTGGGCTCATCCCGCACCCAAGGCCGGCGTGTCTTGCTCTCAGGGTTCCTGCCGTGGTTTATGGTCGTTATAGGTAAATCTTGGAAACAATCGAAATGCCCATCCATTGAGGAACGGATAAAAAAGATGTGGTATTTTTATACAATGGAGCATCACTCAGCTGTAAAGAAAGATAAACTCGAGGCTTTTGTGGGTAAATGGATGGATCCAGAGGCCATATTCATAAGTGAGATAAGTCAGTCTCTCATGTGTAAACGTCATACTTTCTCCTTTGTATAAGAAACTGAAAGAGTAAATAAAATCTGAAAGGTACAATAGATATTGTGAAAGGGAAAGAAACTGCTCAACTAGGAAAGAACAACTGGGATGGGGGAAAAGAGAAAAAAGAGGGAAGGGGAAATCTGTGTACACACACACACACACACACACACACACACACACAAGATAGCTAAGATGATTGTACTACCAATTACTATTGGTTTATTGAAAGGAACAGTTCCTGTGTAACTGTTTGATCAGTCTTACATGCCTGTACCTGGTTATCTGAGTAACTACTTTGAAGATAACAATATGTAATATGACAACCATTATTAATTTCTTATCACCCTGTTCTGAAATTTTTTATCATTTTTATGTATTTTGTGTATGCCTTTGTTTTTGTTTATCTTTAAACTAAAAAAGAAAATATATACGTATATATAAGGGTAGCTGGGATAACTGTATTGCTCATGTCTATTGGTTTACTGAAAAGAACAGTTAATGCTTAAATTATTTTTTCTTGACCACTTTTGCATGCTTATATCTGGTAATCTGAAAAACTAATTTGAAGACAACAGTATGCAATACAACAACCATTGCTGAATTCCTACCATCTGGTTTGGATAAGCTCTGTATTCTTTCTAATGGTGTTTTATGACTTACTATTCTCTTTAATGGTTTGATCAATCTTGCATTCTTGCATCTGGTCATCTGAGCAACTTCACTGAAGATAACAATATGTCATATAACCACCAGATTAATTCCTATCATCTCATTTTCAAATCCCATATCGTTTCTATTGTTTTTGTCTTCATTGTTGTTATTTTGTTATTGTTCTTTTTCTCTTTAAAACAATTTGATTTACACACCCTTGGATATATTCACGGTGTACGGTGATGCTTTGGTACCAGTGTAGTGGTCCGATCACGGTCATTGGCAGCTCCAGCCCCTTAAACACTTGCCATTTCTTCGCGGCGAGAACACTGGGGATCTTCCCCTCCTGTGCTCGAGGTGGAGCTTCCTCCTCTCCCCCGGCCATCGCACTGCCCCTCCGTCCACCTCCCCCGCCTCGCTCTTCCCGCCTCTGGCCACCAAGACTACTCTCAACTCCTACAGGATCAGCCTTGGCGCTCTGTCTTCCTGCTCCTGTCCTATTTTACTCTACATTGCGCCCCCCCCCAAGGTCACCACAAAGGACAGAGCCCCACCCTCTCCTGTGGCTGCCGAGCGCTCCTATGTGCACGTGGACCACATCTCCGTACTCCTCCATCTGCCCACGGGCACCTGGGTGGCTTCCACAGCTTCCTTCCTGCAGCAGTGTTGCCATAAGCGCGCGCGCAGCGTCTCTTCACCACACCGCCTTCACTTCCCTTGGGCCGACGCCGAGGAGCGGGCTTGCAGGATCACACGGAGGTCCCGCTTTCTTGCCGAAGGAAGGTAGAGCTGACGCAGCTACCCACGCCGTGTGAGGGTTCCCTCCCTGTCCCTCACACGCTCATGCTCCCTCCTCCTGAGACAGCCCTGCTAGCTGCCGTAGGATGATCTCACACTGGTTCTGATGTACATTTCCCTGAGGACGGGTGCTGCTGAGCACCTAAAAATGTACCGGATTGGCCATTTGGGTGTTTTCTTTTCAGAAAGTTCTATTTGGGTCTTTTGCTCATTTAAAAATTGGCTGTTATTATTTGGTTTTTGCTGCTGCACTCTGCACGTATCACAGGCGTGAGCTCTGCATGGGAAAGAGTCCGAGTGCACCCTGCCTTTCCACAGCTCTTTCCCTCTGTGGATTCTTTCCTCCGCTGTCTAAGAGCTTTTTTAGCGCCATGTGACTCTCTTTGCATTTGCTTTTGTGTGTTTGTTCTGAGACTTATTTAAGGAAAAAATCCTTTTCCAGACCAAGGTCATGAGGATGGTTCCCTGAGTTTTCTTCTAGTAGTTCCATAGTTTTGAGCCTAATTGACTTTTGTCTTTGGTGAGATAAGGGCGGAGATGCACTTTTCTGCTGTGGGCTCCCGCCTCCCTCCCGCACCGCTTCCGGGAGAGGCGGCCCCTTCACGGCCACGCTCCTGGCACCGTCCCCAGTCGTTTTCTTCCCTCAGTTCTTCATTCCATCCTCTCCTGAGCCCTCGGTGTTATTTTTCCCAATCCCATCGACCCTCCAAGGAAATATAATTTACTGTGAACCGTGCATCACCTGTTAGCATGAACACTTTGGCCTGCTTTTGAAAATGTGGAGAAAAGAATATGCACCGCTCCTAGATTAAAAAAAAACACAAAATTGATCAAAGATCTGAGCGTTAATTTCACACCATCTGAATTTTATAGTTTGGGTTTAGCTTGAGACGAGTTCATCTTGTTACGGAGACTTGCATGACAGGGATTGCAGTGCTCGGCAGTGGTGTAGATCGGCCTAGTGTTGCAGTTCTACTTTGCATCCCTGTTCACCATGGCAACTGGGGTTCAGGAAAAAAATGAGAGAAGTAAGCAGAGACCTTCAAGGACTGGGGTCAGAGACTCTGGGAAGACGCCGACATCTCCGGACCAGAGCCAGGACAGAACAAACATCGACTGAGCATGCCCTGTACCTGGATGCTTTTGCCAGGTCTCCCAGACTGACCCACTGTTGACCTCTGGGAAAGCCCTGTCCCTCAATCTAGCTGAGAATTTGTGGTAAATGAGAACACTTACGGGTACACCTCCACCTCAAGAAGTTACTATGTGACTCAAAGGAGATATTAAGTAACATAGGGTTAAAATTGATTGCTCACTTACACACATCAATTTGTCTATTTTAAACGCTCCTACGAGGTGGGCTTATACTATTTTACAAATATAGAAACTGAGGCAAGGGTATATTAAGCATCTTGTTTAAGGCATGGAGCTAGCATACGTGATGAGCTGACATGTTAAAAGGATGGTATAAGCGATACATAGCGTATTGTATTCACTGCTTCTCAACAGAAGGTGGCAGGGGCAGGGTGTGGGGGGGCTGGAACCCAGGGCCCTCAGCTGTGAGTGCACCCAGCTCCGGGTATGTCTGGTTGGTGCTGGAGGATGAACATGTGGGAGCTGAGCTCAGATGCATAGGCCTCTTGTTGAGACCCTGGAAGGCCCAGCCAGTGCTGGACATGTGATCATTCTTTTTCCTTCCTCGCCCCGTCGGTTCCACAGTCTCTTTGCCTCTGCTTCACTAAGTTAAGATCATCTAAGGATCCCGGGGCCTCAGGGATCAAAGGGGTGTGAACCGTTTGCAAGGAAATGCAAACAAAGATGAGGGGGTAGATCTTTATAAACAGAATAAATACCATGCACAAGAGACTTTACTCCCTTCCGCCTTCCAGGAGAGGGTGAGGCACGGCTGTATGGAAACGGACAGGTAGGGAGCAGACGGGTAACAGAGGGCGCGTTGCCTTTGACTGAATTCCGAGGAGAGGAGCACGGTGATTACGAGATGAGCTCCCAGGACACGGTGACCTCACTGCACCTTCTGAGTTTACACATCCCCTGGGCTCTCATACAGGGATCCGTGTCAGGTCAGGTGGTGGACAAGGTGACCTCTGCGCTGAAATGACCTGCGCTGAGACCTTGCCTTAACTTAGTGTGGGAAAGGCCAGCCAGCATCTCCCCCTCTTTCCCACCCTCCCCTCTTCCGGGGACCCACTTTGTGCCATGGTATCAAGATTGTCACGACTCACCACCAAGGCTGGAAAGTGGGGAGGTGTTTTGGTGTAGATCATCAGAGCTACACAGCTCGGGTTCGAATCTCAGCTTGTCCCCAGGGTGGCTCTGGGCAGGTTACTCGGCCTCGGTTGAGCCCCTGTGAAGGGGAACACTAATTGCTCTGGCTTAGGCAGTGTCTCCCAGGGGCCCATGTGTTCACTTCAAGCCTCTGGGAGGTGGTGGGACTTTCAGCAGTGGCCCAGGTGGGAGGGTCCAGGTCCTTGGGGTGCGCCCTGGAGGAAATGTGGGACCACACCCTTCTTCTCGCTCTCTCTTCACTCCCAGCCAGGCCTTGCTCCTGGGATGTGCAGCTCAGAGCCATGGGGCCAGCTACTGCCCAGGGGCTGCAGCATCCAAACCGGTGAGCCACCGGCTGCTTCCTCTGGAGCAGTGGTCACCACAGGCACCTGCCGCAGGCGCACAGGGACCATCCCGCTTGCACAGCTCCATGATGCAAGCTCAGTAGTCATGTGTGAAGGGCTCAGGAGGCCTCCAACATGGAGCAAGTCCTTGATACAGACAGTTATTGTTGTTACGCCACTAAAACAGTATTGTTGAAACTGCTCTTAGTTTTTTAACTTGTCTACAGGCACAGGGAGTGCAAGGTCCCCTCTCTCCTTGCCTGGCACAAGTCACTGTCCACAGCCACCTGCTCTTCACCAAGTAGCCTTTGCAGCCTGCACCTCAGCCTCCCTGCCTCCTGCTCACGCACCACCCCTGCAGTGCAGGTCCAAGAGCTCCCTCGCTGGCCCAGTGTCAATGACAGCAGCGCCACCTGCTGGACAGAGCTCTTCTGTGCGACTCCGGGACCGGTGAAACAGCGCTGTGTCAAAATCACTGTGCAGAAAAACGTCAAAAATGTGGTTTTTACTATTAAACAGAAGCTATGGAACTAGATGCATACACACATACATGCATGTATACGTCTGGCACAGTAATTGTCAGAGTTTAATTTTTATTTGACAAATAAATTACGTACGTATTAATATCTACCCATTGTGATGTGATAATATGTATGCATCATGGGATGACCGAACAAGGTGATTAACAGGTCTCCCATACTTACGTTGTTTTGCTGAGGACATTTGTGAGCTACTCTTCTACTCCTGTAGTGGCTTTGAAGTACATACATCACCATTAGCGCTGTAGTCACCGTGCTGGGCACTAACTCCAAAACAGCATCACTGTGAGGGGCTCTGTGCCCATGCCTGCCCAGCAAGTAGGTCGGTAGGAAACGCTGTGCAAGGGGACTTCTTACCTCCCAGGCTGGGGGCCTGGTGGGGCTGGGGCCAGTCCCGTCCCGCAGATCCGCCTGTGTTGTCTGCCCCTTTAGCACCCAACGATAGCTGCCCCATCCTACCCTCCAGCCAAATGGCTTTCTCTAAGTCTCGTTCCCTGTCAGAAATCTGTACAATTCAAAAGTAATCTGTTAATGCTGGGCATGGTGGTGCACATCTGTAATCCCAGTACTGGGGAGGCAGAGGCAGGAGAATCACTGCGAGTTTGAGGCCAGCCTGGGCTGTGTAATGAAGCCCTGTCTCAAAAAGACAGAAGAAAAAAAAGTAATCTTTTAAAATAAGCATGCAAATTGCAAAAAAGACCCTCACTTTTAAGTTAGCAAGCTTGAAACTAAATGTATAAAATTATAAAATTTGAAGTTCATGCTCAGTATAACTAAATGAACCAATACGGCGTAGATGACAGTGAAAACAAAATTCCTTTCTTTTTCATTTTTTCCCATCCAACCAAATCTTCCTTTTCCATAGCTGCCGCTGACAGCGGCTTTATCTCTGTGGAATACCCATGTATTCCCTCTTAAAGACCTCTCCCTCTTTCTCTCTCTTGTCTCTCTCTCTCTTTCTCTTTCTGTCATTCCTTTCTCTTTTCTTTTTGTGATTTTGAGAGAGGGTCTTGGTATGTAGTTCAGGTTGGCCTTGAACTCACTGTGTAGCCTACGATACCCTCAAACTTGCAGCAATCCTCCTGCCTCAGCTTCCCAAGTTCTGGCATTACAGGTGTGCACCACTACACCTGGCTTTTTTGTTTTAGACAAGGTGTCACTACGTTGCTTAGGCTGGCCTAAAGCTGGACTCAAGCCACTCTCTGACCTTAGCCTCCTCAGTACCTGAGACGATAAGATCATTTGATTGGGGCATAGTTGGAATAAAGTGAATTGGATATTATTGACGTGCATAGACTACTGGATTTTCACATAAGTCCCCGCCTGTGGAGCCTCTGCTTTAGGGGCCCATCTGTCACCCCTTCGAGTGTGACGCAGGAAAGCCAGCTTGAGACTTTCAACTCTGTGAGTGTGAAACATCTGGCCCATCGTAGTGGCTTTCAGGACCACACAGGAGGCTTCCAAACCCAGATTCCATTTCTAATGGCAGTTGAGTGCATGAGTATTTTACATGTGAATTATTCATTTCACAAAGTTTGACATAAAAAACACACAACACTCTGAGCTCCTTCCCCAGGAGACAAGTTGGGACTTGGTCTGGGGGCTCTCCAGCGCCTGCTGGGGGCAGATGTTGCAGCCCTGCTTCCTGACGCCTACTGAAAAGTGAATGTTCACCTACAACCCAGGTTCAGCCCTGTTTCCACTATTCCTGCTCTTGCCAGGAAATCGTTTTCTCTGCATTTTTTTATCTAGGGAGAAATCCAGAACAATATGGAACAACGGTTCCACATTTATAAATGTGTGCTGTACACTGTTGAATAAGTGTATCTCATTCTACCTGTGAGCGTCAAGAGTTTGTGTGTTTGAGTGTGTGTGTGTATGTGTGTGTGTGTGTGTGTGTGTGTAACCTGGGCCTCGCACACACTAGGCGAGCACTCACCACCAAGCTGCACCTCCCCAAAGCTGGAATTTGGAGCACAGTCAGGACACGAAGGAAGCAGGGAGTCACAGGGTAGGACGGAAGCCAAAGCTGAGTCAGGCCCTGGGGAAGAACCGGATGGTGAAAGGGCTGGGTCGGTAGAACAGAGAATTAGCAAGGAAATGTCCTACTTCCCGCTTATTCCATCTGCATGCAGGGCCCCAAGGGCCTCAGGTAGACACTCCGCAGTTAACCCAGTAGCCAGACTCATGGCCGACAGACTCGAGCCACGAGGGCGGTCCCAGATGGAAGCTTGGCAGCTCCCTGAGGTCCCCTGAGCTCAGGTGTGGGGGTGAAAGGAAGAACATTTCACACAGGTGCTCTTGACATCCAGGAACATCTGAGAAATGCCAAGAAGTGGTCAGAATGATTGCAGGGTCAGACAGAGTGAAGCATCTTAGCATCTGCACCCATGGCTTGTCAGCCGGCAGCTTTATTCTCAAGGGGACTTCTAGAGGGGGCAAAGGATTGTGTGTGTATGTGTGTGTGTGTGTGTGTGTGTGTGCTTCTGCTAAGTGCGAGTTGAGGTGAAGATTTTTACATGAGAACAGGCTGGGCAGTCAGGAAGTTGTGGTGCGTTGGGTGCACCTCCTGCATCATCCTTGGGTCTCCCGTGCTCACATTTTGTGCGTGCTTGTAGGGTCCTGTTCCCCATTCTTCACTCCCTTGATATACAGAAGCACATTTCTCTACTACTGTCTTCCTGGCTGCATGGAGGTCAGGCACCTGTGGATCATGTGACTTAAAACAATTTTCTGTAGTGAGGATTAAAGCCAGGGAGCCCTGAGCTACAACCAAGTCTCTTTTTACTTTTACATTTTGAGACAGCCTCTTATTGTCTGGGCTGACCTCTAATTCAGAATCCTCCTGCTTCAGCCTTCCGAGTAGTTGGGATTATGGGTGTGCAAACAACTGGCTAAGTGATTTACTTTTGACCAACAAGATGCTAGCGATGTGGGCAGGGCAGAAGCTCCCTGTGGCTCTGTGTGGTGGCGGGACATTGTCTTAAACGTCTCTGTGAGAGGCCTGCTACCCTGAAGCCTGGCCTCCTGGAAAGCATCCAGCTAGGTCAAGGAGACCTGAGCCCAGCCAGAAGCAGGGAGTCAGGCCTGTCCCCACCTTGATATCAGAAACACCAGGTCCAGGTCTGAAGTCACTTCTTGCTCTGAGCTCTGCTTCCTGACCATGCAGTGGTGCATGTAGCAAAGGTCTGCCTTTAATGTTATGTCTGTCTGTAAAGTTATTCTACAATCTTTTCTAGCACATTGTCCATGGTCCTGCGTGTCTCCTCTTGTCCACACACTGCTTAAATTCTGAACCTCTGTCATGTTCTCCTTACCTGTAACCTGTTCTCAAGTAAGCTTTACCCTATCTGCTAATTTTTCTTTTCTTTTTTTTTTGTCTTGCTTGAATATGGACCCAGGACCTTTGCACTGAACATCTCCAGGGCTTTTCTGATTTTTTTCTAATGTACTGAATTTCCCCAGGCTGGGCTCAAACTTGTAGTCTTCCTGCCTCAGCTCCCCCAAATGCTGACATTAGAGGCATCCTTTGCTGTGCCTGGCCCCATCTGCCCTTTCTCACCAAGGTGTGACACACAGGTAGCCTTCTTTTCGATGCTTCCAGGAAACCCTGTGTTTACACCAGGAGCCTGCTCTGATACCCAGGGAAGATGCCCTCATGCCCCCGGGCAGACAGCAGGAGGGCGAAATTTCTTCTCGTTCCTTCCAATCATTCTCTGGGGCAGAAAGTACCACGGCCACCCCCAGAATGAGGGCAGACAGCCCTCTGGGGAGTCTGAGGGGCACGAAAACAAGAGCTCAAAGCAACAGTTGTGCAGCAGGATCAAATGGGTGCAGGTCTATTAAGCACAGCCTGCTGAGCCCACCCTCATGGCCTCCAGGGCTGAGGGTTGACCTGAGCACACTAAGGCCTCTGGGTGCTATTGCTGCTGCCGGTCCAGTGACACCACTCTGAGAACCACTGGGTTCAACATCACAGCCTGTGCTTATTAGGAATTTACCCACCAAGAGCTGCTTGAAATGCTTTTCAAATATGAAACCACTCAATCCCCATGGCAACTAAAGGAGGACACTGAGGTCCACAGACACCAAGGAGCATCGTCGAGCCATCCAACCGCCCTGGCTGCGCTGGAATTTGGCAGGTTGGTCCAGAGCCTGGTCTAACGCCAGGCACAGGTTACAGGCTGCCCCAAACCGGGCTGTGCCAAAGGTGTAGACGATCTGAAGAAAGAGAAGAGAGTTGCGATTGCACACGGAGCTCGCGGAGAACTGTATTGAGCAGTACAATTTTATGTGCTTAACTACATCCTGTAAAATGTTTAAGGCTCCTTCACATTTCTTTTTTCTTTTCCACCATCTGAAAGGTGTATGGGATTTTCTCATTTTAAGCGCTGCAGCATCCTGTCCTTTGAGGGTGTGTGATGGACACGGGAGTAGGTTTAACTCAGTTTTTCTTCCCTGAATATTTCCAGTCATATGTTTTAAGTTGGACAAAGAAATCTGCTTGCAATAATTTTTTTACATCTAAATAACTAAAAACAAAAAAGGGCACTCTGAGGAGTGGAGGCTTCCAGGGCTGGGTAATTGCTGAACATGGGGCAGTGGTCCTATTTTACTGGGGTAACAGGGTCCATCTCATCCCTCCCATGTGGCTGACAGCTTGTTGCTGGAGGACTGTTATGAAGTCTTGGAGTCAGGGAGGATCGCCACAAGTTTGAAGCCAGCTTGGGCTGCATAGTGAGTTGAAGGCCACCGAGGATTATAGGACCGGGTCCTTCTCTGGGGAAGAACGTGCTGCTGTTAAAGGACACTAATGAATGGGACAGTGAGTGGGAGGTAAACATAGACCGTGGGTTAATTGGTTGTGTTATTTAAAATTGATGGGCAGCTATAGCGTAGTAAGACTAGAATGCTGTTGCCATAAAATATACAGCACAGTAAAGGTTAGGAAAAGGGGCCTCCCCACTGTGTCTCAGGGAAGGAACTCCAGGAGCCGGCGGCAGGGCCACTTGGAGCCTCAGTAGCCCAAGTGAGACAGGCAAGGGTCGTAGCTGGCCAGATGGTGAGAAACAGCTGGATTTATTTTGAAGGTGGAATGGAAAGGACTTGCTGGTGAGTGGGCTGTGGGTGGGACAGAAGTACCAAGGTATCTGCGTGAGCAACCAGCAGGTGGGGTGGTACCCTTGAACCAAAAGGGGTGACCATGGCAGACCAAGGAGGCTGGCTGTCGAGGGCAGGATTCCAGTTGGTGGTGACACTGAGCTGCAGAGTGCTTCCTGAGGCACGGCTCCAAGAATCCCTGGCCCTGGCTGATGATGTCATTTCTCCCAAGGTTGAGCTGTTACCCTGGAGGAACCCCTCTCTTTGACTTGGCACTCAAGGTTGCTCAGCTTGGCCTCTTTCAGACTTTACTAAGGCAGTGTTTCTCTTCTTTTCAGTGTCCCTTCTGTTTCGGTCTGATTTCAATTGTTCTGCTGTTGGCGGCTCCCAAGGAGAGCCTGTCTGCGGTTGGTGTGGCTAGAGGGTGCGGACATATTTTTATTTTGTAGCTATATGTAGATTTTAATGTGTAGTACAAAATAGCACAGGTGCATTAAACCCATGATTTCACAAGTATTTTTGTAGCACAAGCCTTGGTGACATAGTGCATCAGTTCGAAGTCAAGATACAGGGCAATATTTGAGACATCGCACACTCATGCTGCTCAGAGGTGACTGGAAGGGTGACCGTGCTCCCTGAACCCTGAAGGCTGGGGCATACTGGAGAGTGTGCTGTTAGACTTTAACTCGGAAATGTTGTTTTTGTTGTGTAAACCTGTAAGCATCCCCAAAATAGAGCAACTGTATCTCTTAGGGACTTTACACCCGCCTCGTATCTAGGGCGCAGGTCTGTCTCGCGCCCTACCGCCGACTCCAGAGTAGGAAACCAGGAGTGCTGTGGGACTCTTGTGCCCTAAAATCCTGTTTGCACACGAAGGGCTTTAAATGCCCACCAAAGAGTATGTAGTCCTGGGGATCGGATGCAGGGGCTCCTGGCTGCTGGGTAAGAGCCCTACCACTGTGTTCCATTCCCTGCTCCACTTGCCCTTGATTTAAGTTTTGAGACACGGTTTCAGTAAGTTAGCCAGGCTGGCCTCTAACTCCTGATCTTCCTGCTGCAGTGTCAGGAGTGAGTGGGATTATAAGTGTGCACCAAAGAATTTGAAGTTGATCAAACCTTGGTGAAATTTGTGTAGAGAAATCGTGCTGCCAAAGGGTTACATTTCAGTTCACAGAGGGTTTATAGGGATCGTGACAATGTGGTGTCATAATGTATAATGGCTGGGATGGTTTTTATAAACCTGGGGTTTTACATGGCTTTAACAGCACTATTTATTAAGAGCCACATCTTGCAGTGCCACGTGGTTCCCCCAGATTTCAGCAGGGAAATGCTCCTTGTTGCTGCAGAAGATACCCCAGGAGAGACAGGGTGTGGGGCCAGGCAGCCATGGACTCTAGGCCTCTCGACACATATTTCCCTATTTTCTAGCTACGTGGGCTTGAAGTCACTTTAACAATCTCAGCCTTTCTTTCCTGTTCTAAGCAGGGTGATTTTTGTGGTGATCATAGCTCCTGGTGCATTTTATAACAGCAGCCCTTTAGCTGGCAGGGAGAGCACACTGGGACACAGAGAGGCACACTCAGGGGCCCCTGATAGAGCAACGGGGGTGCCCTGCGAATGGGAAAGGGAGGCATCCTCAGTTAGAGCACAGAAAGAAGCCAAGAGGAGAAGCATTTGGTATATTTGGGAAATCAGCTTCAGCCTGGAGTCCCATAGGAGAGGTCGCTCTGTGGAGTAGTGAGGGATTGTCCAGAGTTGACCTTTAGTGGAAGGAAACTCCTGCTTTTCCGTTTAAGAGCTCCTAACTGGCAGTGGAACAGAGGGCATCACCGGCCCAAGGGCTCCCTTGAGGACACGTGCGCACTCTAAGCCGCTGCTGGTCCCACTGCCCGGGTTTGAAATCTTGCATCTGTGCACTTTCCGTAATTTCCACCACCGAGTAAGATGCTTCCCTGCACCAGCTCCTACGGAAGGCAGTGAAATACATGTAAGCTAAATGCACCTCTGGCTTAAATCTTCATTACATTTTAAAGGTGAGATCCTGTAGTTAGCAAGTAACTAAAACACTTTTTCTCCCTCTATGTGAAAAGGAGCGCAGAAAGGATTTGCTGCGCACCCGAATCGCAGTGACACACTTGCCTGTGGCTGTGTCCAGTGCCTTTGGAAGCTCACAAACCGCCTCAGCCTAGGATTGCGCTGGAGGAGCCACTGCTGGCCTCTGGGTCTTCATCAGGTCCGCCTGACAAATTCGGGTGGGCAGATTCGGGACTTCAGAGGGGTGGATGCCCTGGGCCAAGACGGGGAATGGGGCTCGGTGGACGGGTCCTGAGAAGCACCATTGGCCGGGACTGGTGCTGGAGTGGGGACGTCTGACCCTCCGCACGCCTGCACGCCCTGATGTGGGGCCTGCTTCTTTTTGGCATAGCAGGGCGCATCTCCCTGGGTCACTTTCTGGCTTTCAGGGGTTCCCCACTGACCCCCGCCAGCCTGCCTCTCCTCCCACCTGGCGTTTCTCCTTGCCTTGAATGAGGCTCCCCAGGGTGATGAGATGCCTGACCGCTCTGGTCCCTCACATGTACTGCTGCGGGATGAATGTTCCCAACTCCAACTGGAAGCACCTTTCTGTCCTCCTTCCTTTCCTCTCCTCACCTGGGAACCCTCCTGCCTCTCTCTGGACACAGCCCAGACTTCCCACAACAAGAGTGCTCTCGACTGCTTAGGCCTCCTCTTCGCCCCCAGGGGACCTTCAGTTTATGACAGATGAATATGGGGAAAGTGCAAATAAGTAAAAATGTTATTGCTGTCACGGACCCATGGCATTAATCCCGCCAATGTCCCCTCACTCCAAACACACACAGCACCTTATTTTTGTCCCTGTCTGAAGTCATTTCAGTGTATATGTATGCTGATTTTGGTAAAATCAGAATGCTATGGTATGTCCTTGTCCCCCTCCTTCACCAGCTTTGGCTCTGTGTGGCTTGTGGCTCTTCCCCAAAGTCACAGTGACAAGTGAAAATTTCGAGTTGAATCAGGGCACAGAGGCAGGCACAACAGCACAGCTGAGACACTCTTGAAAGAAGGCTTGCAGAACTGCTTCAGAAAGAGTGAGGAGGGAGGGAGAAGTGTGTTCTCCGGGAGAGGGAAGACTTCAAGGAGAATTCATGGCACTGGGTCTTCTATGCAATAATTAAAAAAAATAAGCATTCATCTACATTTTATCATGCTGCTTACCATAGCCATATGTACTGCTACATATTAGAAAATTTCTGTGTATTTCCATCCTCCTCATTCACCTGCTGAAATTAGAGTATAAGCTCTTTGAGTGCAGGAAGATTGCTTATTCTTATTTATTACCCTGAAGCTTTGGGTGTGCAAGGTTCTTGATAACTTTTGAAGGACATTGGAAGCCAAGTCAGATCTTGCCCTCTGGTGGCTCAGTGGCCTAGGAAGGAGAGGGGACACACAGAGACAGCATCAGCACCATAAGACAGAGCTCTGTCTGCACAGGGCTGAGAAGGACCGCAGACCCAGTGTCTCCCCCACAGGCCCCGCCCTGCCTTGACATGTGGACTGGAAACCGGCCTTAGGGGAGGCTCCTGCCACCACCACCTTTGACTCTGCTTTGTTTACTTTATGTATTTATCTTTTCCCTCTGATCCATTTTATTTTCTCTACTTTTCAATGAGATTTTGGGACAAAAAGCTCCACATATTGAGCCTCTGCTTTTCAAGTGTAAAATGAGGATGGATTTGTCTTTTGCTATGTGAAGCTCCTTGGGGAAGTAATTTTGACAACACTGTGACTCAGTGCTGTGTGGGGAGAATACTGAGAAGCCAGAAGGGCTGCGAGTGGCATCACCGGGCCTCTCCTGTGCTCCCAGCCTGGCTAACGCTCTCCAGGGAGCACAGCCCCCGCGCAGAGTAAGCGAAGCCTGGGAATCTACCACTCGCCTCTTGGCTATCACAGGTGCCGGAGGGTTTCCTGGCAGGGAGACTTGTTTTCGCTGGGCTGCAGTGTGGCCCCTGCCTCCCTGGGGAACGGGGGTGGGGTGGGGTGGTGGTGGTGGTGGGACCTGCTTCCCCAAAACTTCAGCCAAGGCAAGGGAGCAAGCAAGCAGCCTGAGGGGTTGGAAAGCACCCATTTGAGAGCTGACTCCCTCTTTTTGGAAAATATATGTATTAGCAGGAAACTTGAATAGCAGTAAGGCCAGCAGGTTAGGGAAGGCTAGCCACTGAGAAGGCTGTTTTTCCTCATGGTTTGTAAGAAGAGGCATCATGCCGGGTCACAGGCTGGGCTAGGACGGGGACAGGATGCTTTAGGAGGTGAGAAATGTAGGGAAAAACTGAAAAAAGTATACTAAGGAGTCATGCATGACCTCATTCTTAATAAAAGAGTGAAGGAATCCAGCTGGAAAGGTTGGTGACTTGGTCATAACCTGTGAGTGTGTATGTGTGTGTGTGTATACCAGTGAGATTAGGATGTGTAAAGGTCTATTCTGCAGAAGGGAGTGATTAAGCCTTTTGTTTGTGTGTGACGTGCATGGAACTAATTCTAGCTGGGGTTTATAACCGCGGAGCCAAGGGTTGTTGGGGACAGACACTTGCAAAAAGCGAAAGAGTGAAAATGGACCAGTGTTTCTCATCAGTTACTGCCACGATTTGCTGGGTGACAATCCGTCTCCCCAGGAGTAATTCTGAGGCTCTTCAGGAGGTACTTTGGTTTCTAGTGTGATCAGTGAAAATCTTGCTAGTACAAAGACAGAATATTTGAGTTTTTAGGACAAAGATTGTCTCCTACATTTACCTTTTAAAGATATTTAATGATAATGACAATGATAATTAGATTCTTTGGTAAGTATTCATTTCTTTTGTCTTGAAAGTGACTCAAATCACCAGAACTAGTTTAACATAAGCTTGTAAAACCTTTAGAATGCATCCTTCTCCAGTATCCTTTGAACATCAAGAGCGCAAAAGGGCTTCCTGTGGCTTTATCAACAGGAACAGCTGTTGGCAGGGCCCACCTGGTCCCAGGCTCCCCGCTTCGCTGACACTGTTGCAGCTCACGAGATCCCATGAGCTGGATGAGGCTGCACCTTTGGGTTCACATGGATTCTGAAATGCCGAATAGTGCTTCCTTCCAAATTCTGATGTGGAAATAGGAGCCCCCGGGAATTCTACTAGGTTTGTTTGTAGAAACTAAATATTAATTTTTTGTTAAGCTGAATGTATTTGCATTTATTTTCCTAATTACGAGCAGCTTGCTTAGCAAAAGGCAAATAGAGTACTCCTTAGTGGATTTCCCATTCCAGGAATTCCTTTTGTAAACTTGTGTGTGCATGCATGCACATGTGCTTTCTACACACACACACACACACACACACACACACACACACACACACATGCAGTTTTTTTGCATCAGTTTACCCTGTCTGTTAAAAGAGGGTGCTGCTATGGGGACCTTCTTTCTGGCTTTCTTTGCATCCTCTGAGTAGGTGGCTGACTTGATAGGACAGTTTGTCAAACCTTCAAGACACAATGTGAGGCTGAGGCTCCCCAGACTCGATGGGCAATGCAGAGGCCACTTGTGGACTCAGATCATGTATTACTTGTCTGGACAGCAAGGGGAAAGTAGCCAAGGGACTCAGCTCTGCGGTTCTCAGCCCACAGAACCAGAAAGAGCAACCAGAAACGAGAAGGGCTAGGGCCACGACGGGAGCTCTAGTGGTGCCTGCCCGTGTCGCAGTGCCGTCTGGGTTTGTGCTCTGCCTCTCTGCTCAGGGGGAAGCAGGCTGAAGAACCCCTCCCTCGCAGTGCAGGGGACATGGCAGGTAAGTGCGCAGTGGCCTTGAGCAGTTCCCTGGGGCTCCCTGCCCCATCTCCTGGGAAGATCTCGAGATGTCATGGAGCCCCTAGGTGACCCGGGGTTTGAGACTTTGACTGCAGGGCCTCTGTGGACACATGCAAGGCCACACAGTACAGTCCATGCTTGAGTACAGTCCTTTTGAAGTGCTGTCCTCTGGGATGGCCAAGGTCAGCACTGAGACAGCATTGGGAGGTGCTGGCTTGTCTCCCTGGGAAACCACAGTGAGGTTTTCTCATGAGATTTCAGTTTCTGGGCCCAGGACCATAAGTCGTGTTGTACTTGCTCCTGAGAAGACGCTGAATTTATTAAGCAAGTAGAGAAGTTTCTGGGTGCTGTGTTACAGTAGCTTGTGCTGCCTGGGGCCTCAGCTGGAGAGCTGGCCAGGGGCTTAGAGCTTCCTTTCTGTGGTTCACAGTTCTGCCTTTTGCAGTGGGATGGACCCGAGTCAGGTGTTGAACCTGTGTAGATTTCCATCCTTAGTCTCCAGAGGGGGGCAACGGCACAGGAAGCTGAGGAAGTGGTACAGGCAATGTGTTAGAATAGCGCTGGACATGCGGTGATACCAACAGAAGGAGCCCTGCATGTTACACAAGGTGGTGCTGAGCTCCACACCCAGCACCTGGGATGGGGACAGGCACAGGAAGGCCCCCAGCTTTGTCAGTTTACCAGGCAGCTGATGTAACTGAGTGTGAACACATGACCTCAAAGCAGCTTATTAACGACCTTGACAATGGGCTTTGCAAAGGTGAGATCAATGGCCATACAACCCACCCTTTGGTTAGACTCTGTTTAGCTGCAGCTCAGAGCAGCCCAGTGACTTGTGAAAGGTAGTGAGCATTGGGTGACTGGGTAAAGGCCTCTGCCAAAGGGCACTACCTGTAGTCTCTGGGTGAGTCTTGGCCAGGCACCACCTCAGCCTTCATTTTCTTCCCACGGTCCAGCTCGGGAAATGCCTACTTCAGTGACCTGACAGAAGAGCTGGTCATTTTGTGCTCACGGGGACACTTGCTGAGGACATTAAACAGGTGTGCCAGGACAGAGAGTGAAAGCCCAGCCGTTTTCCAATTAGCAGCCCCTTGGTTTTCTGAAACAGTCATACAGTGTGAACCAGACGCCCCTGTCTGGAGCTTTGTATTCAGCTCGGGATCCAACTCTCAGTGGAAAATTAAAAACAAAGTCATTATTATATATTCAATTTATTAAAAATGCAACTATTACCAAGAGCCTGTGGGCATGTGTGGAAAATGCTGTAATTAAATTAAATTAAATTAAATCCAGCAGTTAGAAGTAACATTTTCCACTAAGAAGGAGGAGGAGGAGGATGAAAGAAATAAGCCCATCGGAGAATTCCAAGCCAGAAAAGTGCAAGAAGTGGCCAGGATTCTCCTAGGAGCAGGAAGATATAACTGCTCTTATTATTGCTGCCCAGAGGTAATGGAAAAGCAATAGATAAACTTGGAACAAGGTTGGGACTTTCCAGGCGTTGGGAAGTGATGTTTGTTTGGGAGAAGGTGAATAACATTAAAACCTAGTTTGTGATAGAAAATTTATTCGTAGTGATGACCTGGGGCCGTCATTCAAACTGATTTGGGAGGTGAGAAAGTGGTGTTCTTTCAATGCCACTGAAGACGTGGTGGTTATGCTTTATCCCTGCAAAGTTAGGGCCAGTGAGGACCACAGGAGGTGGCAAGGCTGGCCCGTCAGTCCTGACTTTCAGAGACCAGTGTTTCTCATTTTCTTCCGCTGTCCACGACGGTATGGAGGAACAGGCAGGGTTAGTGGGGTGAACCTACCTGTAGCTGCAGTCGGCTGGCCCTTTCTTTGAAATGTGTTGCTGCAAATGGGTTGGGTGGTCCCTGTTTCTCTTAGACCCTGAAGACTCTTCTAGGTCCTTGGATCTCTGTCCTGGGGGCTGTGCTGCCTGACTTCTCGCTGCCTCTGGGAGGTGAGTGCTGGCCATGCCACAGTACTTGCTGAGAAATTAGGGCAGTTCTGGGGTATTTTTAACAGATGAAGTGGTCCAGGCAGCTTGAGGGTGAGGTCAGAGCACAGCCAGTACTTGGGGGTGGCAGTTCCCTGAAGTGCGAGGCCAGAGGAATCCCCTGGCCAGCAGTGCGGGAAGCAACTGCTCTGAGATGGACTTAGGCCACCGGAAACGTCCCATTAGAGTTGTGTCAGAGGCTTCGTTCACCCACATCTGGAAATCCGTTACCCCGAACGGCACCAAGGCATATGTGCTCCCAACTGGCTTGTTATGACGTGGGACTTATCAGTCCCACTGAACATCAGATTTGATTGATCCACACTGGCCAAACCATCTAGTTTGTGTCATCAAAATGACTGGAACTTTCAGCTTTAAAGGTCACTGTGGTTGTTACCAAGTCACTCAGGGATTTTGATCAAAATCTCTGAGGCCCAGAAAGAATCTTGTCCTTTCAAGCTGGTACTTTTGGGGCACTGTGTCCTAGAAGTGGGCTCACTGTGCTTACCTGTGGGGACCTTTGGTGACTTTAGGAGTTCATACATGAGCTCATCGATGCCAGCTCGGACGGGCTGCAATGTGGGGAGGGGGTAAATTCTGGCACCCAGGCTGCCACCCTGAGAGTGAGGAGGATTCTGGCTGTGAACAAAGGCTTCCCCAGTTTACACAAAAGGGATGCATTTGTTCCCTGCAATCCTCCTCCCGAAAGGATTGGAGGAATCAGCCCTTGATATACAAGGGCTGACCGAAAAGTATGTTTAAATTTCAAGCATTTATTACAGTAAAAGACACATTGCCTTCCATCTCCCCCAGAATACTTCCCTTTGATTTGAGCACACTTATCTCAGTGTTCTCGCCACTTTCTGAAGTTTTTCTGGAAGGCTCCTGTCTTGAGTGTCTTTAAGAGATGTGATGAACACGTGGTGAATGCTGCTCAGTGCCATCGGACAGGAAGGCAACTCCTGCAAGCACGACAGTGTGTCCTCATCCGCCTTTTCACTGCATCTGGCACCAGGTGACTTCCAGCTCTTCCCCAAAGTCAAAATGGCCGTGAGAGGGAAATGTTTTCAGCCACGACAGCACAGCCAAAGTCGTTCACAGAGGAGCGCTTCCGGAACTGCTTCAGAAGGTAGCAAGAAGGGCAGGGTCTGTGTATTCACGGTGAAGGGGAAGCACTTTGGGGGTGGTTCATGGCAGTGTGACTTTTACTGTAATACAGTTTTAAACTTAAGCATTCATGGTACTTTTTGATCACACCACATACTTTAAATGGGCACACTCTTTTACATGCACAGAACTTGACTGGCAAAAGCCCAGCCTTGAGTGGGTCTGGCCTTGCTCTCCTGTGGGTTTCTGCAGGGAATCTCTGCCAGTGAGGTAGTCAGGCTGCTCACCTCGTTGCAAGCCCTGGGTGCGAGGATTGGATGGAATTTCTCTTGAGTCCTTGCAAAGTGGCAGAAGCTGTGTGCTGGAATTTGAGGGGAAGCAGCTACTTGCAGTCAGTTTTTGTCTTCTTGGCTTCAGCGTGCAAAACAGCTTGAAAAGCCAGCAGCCACTCCGCTGGCCACACAGCTATGGGAAAAGATTTGGTCTCACTGCTATGGGAAGACTGTAACATTTGTCAGTCTAGACTTTGGAAAATTTCAATATATTCTCTGAAGGTTTTTTTTTAGGAGGGGTAATATGTGTCCTATTTCTATAAAAGATATAAGAAAGAAAATTTAATGTTAGGAAAAATAAATCACACTGCTTAAGTAAAACATTTTTCTACCTCTGTTTCTCATCCCATTCATAGCAATGATGGGGAGGAAACATAAATGCAACTTGGTGACCCCTCGTGTGTGACTTACTCTGATGCCTGGTGGAGCCTGGTTGCTGGAAACGGCCTGGACTATAGAGGCATCAGCATGATGTGGAGAAGAATGCTAGAGAACTCTTTGCTGTTTCTGAGAACACACACGATTTTCAGAAATACAGCAATAAAATTTTCCGAACATGGCCTCTCCATTTCCACTGTCGTGTGCGACTGAGTTTGACCAGATCTGCAGGAGCGTCACTCACTGAGAGCCGGAGGCAGAGTCACAGAAGCCTCACAGCTCTGCCTACCTCAGAGTGGAGGAGAGGAGGGGCTGGGGGTGGCGTGCATTGAAGATGGGGGTAGTGGGTGCATGAGAGGACGAGGCCGGGGAGCCCTGATAATATTGGGTGAGAGGCCAACTCCACGACCAGCCCTGAACTCAGTGACTGGAAAATCTACTGTTGCAAACCTTGAAAATCTGTGGGCTTTGCTGTTTTTCTGGATCTCCAACTTTAGTGAAGGCTCAGAGGCAAACTGGAGAGAGCGCACGGAAATCTACTCACCCAGCTGGTCTTTATCCTAATCACAGCTGCCTGTGCAATGGTTTCGGTAAGGCAGAAAGCAGAGCCAATTAATGTCGGTGCATGAACGTGGTCTAAAAATGTATACAGTATTTAGTAATTGTGTTAAAGCATTACTCAAAATACATGAAGCTGGCTTTTCACGTGCAGTTATGTTTGGTGAGGTCGGTGTCCCCCCAGGGAGGCTTGGGTGTAGGGGCCTTGTGTGACCTGGAAGGTTGTGTCCTCGCACACAGCTTCTCCTTCTGCTTCCTGGCCACTGTGATGCGGGCACTGTCCCTCCACCAGGCTCCTCCACTGGCTGGTTCTGCCCTGCAGCCTCCGAAGCCCTGAGTGAAATGAAAGCTCCCTCTGCTAAGGGTCAGGTGTCGGGTATCTTGTCCCATTGATGGGAAAGAGTCTAATACACGTGGCCTCTCCTTTTGTTTCCCGGTTCTGTGAGGGAGGAGTAGCTTATGGCCAGGAGTGCGGGCGTGAACTGATAGACTTAGATTTGAATCCCGTGTCTATTACTTGTTAGCTGTTTGGTCCCGAGTATGTTGCTTGAACCATTTCAGCTTAGCTCTGTGGTCTTCAAATTGAGGATGGTGACAATTCCTGTCTTAGGTACCACTGTGGGGATTAAAAGAAATGATGGATCCACAGCACCAGCTTTCATTTTTTATCATAATTTACAGCAGGACATACATACTTTACATGAATACTTGATGTACCTAGATGTACACACAAGCAATAAGTGCATCTCATCTGAACACAAATTCATGTAACAATACTTAGTACATGTGACATGACCTATGTTTTCTGTTCTATTCTGTTCCGCCTTAAAAAGCCCTCTGATCATGATGCACTGAATTATTTTTACAACTCACCAGTGGGTTGTGACCTTTAGTTTGAAAACAGGGCACGCAGCACAGTGCAGGTACAGAGGCACTGATCTGTGTAGAATATGCAGTGCTCTGGGGATGGGCTGCAGTCACAGAAGGGCTCCTGGTGGCATAATTCTGCCAGAGGAAGATACAATAAAACGCTGGAAGGTTCTTAATGAGAGCAGTGTGAAGGTCCTCCTCCTTGGATTTAAGGCACAAGATGAGTGTTGGAGAGGAGAGAGAGAGAGAGAGAGAGAGAGAGAGAGAGAGAGAGAGAGAGAGAGAACTAAACACAAAATATCGTTTTCAGAATGGTTAATAGCAACAATTTGGACAATAAAAGTAAAAACTTCCAAGGGCAGAGATGCCAAGGAATTTGTCTATATGGAGCTCATGCACACTTAAGTAAAACAGACTGAGACAGTGTCCTCTCTGGCTGTCCTCTTCAGAAGCAGGTAGAGAGGTGATTCAGACTGGAGTCACACTGGTGCTTTCGCTTTCCATTGTTGCTGTGATGAACTGCCGCAGACATAGCTGCCTAAGATGACACGGGCTTCTCTGCTGGCTCCTGTCGGCCAGGAGCCCAGTGTGGGTGGCTCTGGGCTGCCTGTGCTCTGAGGGCCGCCTGAGGCTGGGTGAGCTTGTTAAGGGGCCGCTTTTCTGTGCACAGTCTCTGGGGAGACTGTTTCTGGGGCCATTCAGGGGGTGGCCGACATCTCCCTCGTTCCAGTGGAGGAAAGGACTCCACTCACAAAGCCCCTGTAACTAGGTAGGACTGGCCAGGAGCTCCGGATACGCGCCTCGCCTTTAGGTCTTTTCCCCCCACAAAATATAACATAGTCATAAAGATCTAGGGACTGTGTGGTTTGGGAGTTATTTTTCCTTGAAAGAAGCACTCTCATTGTCACGGCTCTTAGGCACATGGAGTTATTGATGGTTCTTAGAATTATGGACGGCACCCTAGGATTCGTGAGGTTCAGCGCTTCATCGCACAGCCAGGGGAAGCAGGTGGGGTGATTGCTCATCTCCTCCCACAGGAGAGGGCGGGCGAGTCAGGGCTTCCTCACAGGCTTCTGGATTCCTGGTCCTGACCCGAGGCTGGGGGCTGGGCAGTGCTGACGGCTGGGAGGCAGAGCTTTGGAAGCAGCACAACAGCCCAGCGACTGGTCAGGCTTTTGCTTCACCCTCTCTCGCAGCTGACTTCCAGGAAGCACCCCAGCCCTGACTGTTATTTGCTGAAGGCTTATTTTATTCTCTCCTAGAATGGTGGACAATTATAAAACCGTGATCCAGAAATTACTTACGCAGGTATTTGAGGTGAAAAAACCCCAGTATTTTGTTTGACTTCTGCTTAACACAGAGTGAGCACCATTGTTCCTGAGATGAGTGATGGCTGAGAGAGGGAGGGAGAAAAGGGGCAGAGGAGGATGAAGAGTCCGAGGCAACCCATTCTTAGGTGGTTTTTTTTTTTTTTTTGAGACAGGGTGTCGCTATGCAGTTCAGGCTGGCCTTGAGCTCAGTTTGTAGCCCGGGCTGGCCTCGAACTCGCAATGACCCTCCTGCCTCAGCCCCCCGAGTGCTGGGATGACAGGCGTGCTCCACCACGCCTGGCCCTCAGCGGAGTGTCCTGCCAGCAGGGGTCTTCTCTGTCAGTGTTGGGGCGTTGGAAAGACTGCCTGTGTGTCTGTGTGTCCAGCTATTTATCTATCTATCTGTATCATCTGTTAGCTCTCGGCTGTTATCTGTCATCTATTGGTGGATTACATGTCGTCTATTATTTATCTATCATGTACCATCTACCTGTGTCTATCTAGCATCTGTGTCTCTATTATCCGTCTATCCATATTCTGTATCTATCTCTCATCACCTACCTTCTATCAGACATCGATCACCTGTCTACTTTCTACCCCTCCATGCGTTTTTCTCTTTTGTCCCCTCCACCCCACCAACACTCACTGGGCACCCCAAGGAAGGGGACACATGCTCTGTACTCAAGGGGCTTGTGGCTCACTGGAGCACAGGAGTGGGGAAGTGTGCGGCAGGTGGTGCCCCAGGAAGAGGACCCGGCGGCCCTCTGTGCGTCCAGGTAGAGCTTCTGCACCTCTGCTTCGCCTCAGTGGCAGAGAGGCAGGGGCAGCCATTTGCAGAACTCGGTGAAAGGGGGACAGCGGGGATCCTATGCGTCCCTGGCCTTGTGGGAATTCACAGTGTTCCTGAGAGAGGGCGTTGCTGTCCCCAGGGGGAGCACAAGAGTCTCTTCTGTACTCAGCCTCAAGTAAAGAGTCCCCCAGTCCTTTGCGAAGACTGGGTGTGCCCACTGTGGGGGCGGGGCCGGGAGCCTGGCATCTCCTTCCCCAGGCATCACGCTGGGGGTCTACCCCTGACACCCAATAAAGGGAAAAGAATCAGAGGGAGACGGCTGGGCTTAGAAAGGGGACAGCAACAGAACCATGATCTGACAGCCGCCCTGTAGTTGGGTGGGGCCAGAGTTTCTGGTGGATGCAGTGTAACCTGCAGGAAGGGCTGGGCGAGCCCTCCGTCTGATATTCACCTCGCTCAGCCCAGTCGACGCAGGCCTTGTCATCGCGGGATGCTGGGAGGGGCCGCAGGTGGCAGGAGAGGGGGCCGGAGAAAGAGTTCCCACTTGACAGAGTGTCAGGCCAGGAGACCCAGCTTTGTCTTCCGGCACCCCCATTTCTGAGCCTCACCGGAGGTGGCTCTGTATATCTGTCCATGGGCCTGGCTTTGGTGGCCAGTCGGGATCACAATGATTTCCAGTGGAGTAAGGAGGTGTTTGCTGTCTGCTAATGCCCCCGTCTTGCTTCCCGCTTCCCGTTCCTAGGGAGTCAGGTATCTGCTGGCTGGGCGAGTCTTCCTCCAAGCCTGTCCCGCACTGAGGAAGGGGCAGAGCTGTGGGTCAGACGTGAGTCTGGAATTAAGGTTCTGGACCAGCCAGGACCTCAACACCTGATCACTGGAACATGGCGTCACTTGTCCGAGGTATTAGAGGTTTTACTAGTGAGTGGGGAAGCTTTGACAGAGTGTGAATGAAAAGAGAGATTTAAAAAATTTTTTCTCACTGATTTGAAATTTCAGTTCCTCCATACGCTAGTTACAAAGTAAACGCAAAACAGAGAGAATGGGCTTATAATGGTAGAAAATACAAGTACTTTTTCCATTCTTACACAATGTTTTGTTTTTCTTAGATGCAATTAAATTGTCCTAATTTTGCTTTGTTTCAGTTTTTATTTGCATATCAACAGTTCAGCCCCAGCCTTTGTCCCAGCTGCCAACATCTACCTGATTATGGTAGGAGACATCAGGTGTCCTGTCAAGTTCATGTTCCTGGAGAAGCTCCTGCCTGAGTGCCTCTGATTGGCTCCCACGAGAGCTGCTTTGCTCTATGGGTCTGCTACAGCCCTGTGCTGGCGCACTTTCCCCAGCAACTTCTGAAAAATACTGGTAATGGCAAGTCTATGTTCAAAAACTTGCATATAAACATGTTTCTCAGCCAGAAGTGGTGGCAAATGCCTATAATCCCAGCACTTGGGAGGCTGAGACAGGAGGACTGCTATGAGTTTGAGACCAGCCAGGGTTACAAAGTGAGCTCTAGACCAACATGAATTACATAGTGAAATCCCGTCTCAAAAAGACAAAAAAAAAAAAAAAAAAAAGAAGTTTCTCATCAACTTCTGGCAACTGGTTTGCAAAACACTTGCCCTAAACACCATGCCTATATTCACACCTTAATGTGTTCCTGACCAAACTGACTCTGAGCTTTGGCCGTGGTGGCCACATCAAACGTGAAGCAAGTGGATGCTGAAAATGCTTCCACAGTGGGGTGTGCCTTTTCTTTCTGCATTTTGGAAACCCCAAGCAACCACAGGAAAAAGACAAGCTGGTTTGCTGGAGGGTGGACACTCCATGAGCAGACATACTGTGTTAATGAGGGCCTCGCTCCCTTCCACACTGGACTGGCCAGCTCTTCTGCTTGAATATGGTGTCATCTTAGACCATTCTGCCCAGCTCAACATCACCTGCTTGCAAAGATTTAGCATGCCAGTTAGGGGGTGAGTACCACCCCCAACACTCAACCGACTCCTAGAGCTATGATAAATGTTTGGCTTCCTTGAGAAAGGGTCTCACTACGTAGTGTAGACTGACTTTGAACTTGCTTATGTAGCCCAGGTTGACCTTGAATTCACAGCTGTCTGCCTGCCTCACTCCCCCAAGTCCCGGGATTACAGGTGTGCACCATCATGCCTGGCATGTTTGACTCTGTGTGTGTGTGTGTGTGTGTGTGTGTGTGTGTGTTTGAGATAAGGTCTCACTATGCAGTTCAGGCTGGCCTTGAGCTCACTTTGTAGCCCAGGATGGCCTTGGACTTGCAACAATCCTCCTCCCTCAGCCTCCTGAGTGCTGGGATTACAGGCGTGCGCCCTGCGTCCGAATCGTTTGGCTTCTTAAAGCCACTACATTTGTTCTTTGTAGTTTTTACCTTTATTAGTACCTGTCTGCAGTAATAACGATTCCATTCGTCGTGAGGAGCTGGCACATGCACAGAGCACATCTTCATTCTTTTCTGTCCCTTTCCTTTTTCTTCCCTCTCCTCCTCCTCCCTTTCTTGGTCCCCTTCCCACTTGCAAAGGATCCGTCTCCATTTGTAAATCTGTCCCATCCTTTCCTTGTTCATTCACCTCCATTCCTTCCCCTTCCCTTCGTCTCTTGTCCTCCTTCCATTTCAAAAAGTTCTTTCCGCTCCTATTATCCCAGTTTATCCTGGTCTTTATAGTCAGTGTTTTCCACATAGGAGGAAACATGTGACATTGAGTTTGTGTGTGCCTATACTCCATTCTGAGAGCTGACAGTCTAGCTGGGTAGAGAACTCTGCACTGAAAATCACTTCAGGCGTTGTGTCCTGATCTAGGTTCTAGTGTTGCTGATGAGAATCTTAATCCATAAGATCCCTGGGTTCTTGCACGTACATTTTGTTCCACTTGGAAGCCTTAAGGATCTCTTTCTATTTCTAGTTTTCAAAGTTTCACAGTGTACGCCTTCATTTAGGTCATTTTTCATGTTTTTTCAAGAAAATTGATGGAACTTGTCATTTTTAACCTGAAATTTCTTTCCTTTAGTTTTTGGACTGCTTTCTTGATTTTTTTTTAGGAGTTATACAGTTTATGATTTCTGTTTTTTAATGTTCTCTCTGAATTTACCTAACTTTATGATGATCTTCATATTTTCTTACATGCTCCTTTTCACTTTCTATTGCTTTTTAAACTTTATTTTGATTTCCTCACAACTTTTTCTACACTTTAAATGAGATTGTCACTTCTGCTATCATATTTTCTACTACCAAGAGGTCCTTTTTTCCCTCTGAGTGCTCTGTTGTTAAGGAACACTGTTCCTATTACAGGGATGCAATAACTTTTATTTTTCTAAGAATATTAAAAACTGTGTTGGCAGTTTCTCTTCCATGCATGGTTTCTATTTCCCTCAGCTCATTCTTCTCTGTGGGCACATCTTGCCTTGGTTATCAAAGGAGATGGAGGGGTGGAATCTGCAGAAGACTTGAAGCTGTGTAAGACTTGAAATGCATCAGACCACAGGGGACTATTCTAAGCAGCCCCAGTCAGCTGGAGGGGAGAATCTGGCCACGGAATGTCACAAGGTTGGGTTAGCCTACTCAGGTGCAGTATAGAAAAAAATGTGGCTTAGAAGTAGAATATATAGAAATTATTTAGAAATTTTCATAGGTAATTAATTTAATTGATAGGAGTTTCAGGACAGGCTGAGGGCTCATTAACAAAGGCAGTCTGTTCAGAATTAGCAAGGTGATCACCCTCGCCCAGTTTGTGAAACCATATTGCAGGTTACTCAGAATACCCATGCTTAGTATTTTCATTGTGCTCAGAACTGTTTTAGGTGCATTGTGCATAGTAACTCATTTAACTTCTAACTTATGACAAAAAAAAAGACAGAAAGTATAAATTTCTGTGTAAAGTTATACAAATAGTAACTTGTTCAGGTCATGCAAATTCCAAGTAGGAGTGTTAGCATTTAAACCTAGGAGGTGCCTGGCTACAGAAGGTATATCTTAACCACTGGACTGCCTTTCGCTATAACTGCTGTGTACAGACAGTCCAAATGGATCTGGACAGAAGAGAATCTTCAGCATGGATTAAATCCTCAAACAAGACACAAATTACCTGACAGGACGGTGGATACTAAACTCAAGAAACTGGAGATGCCCTTAAACATTTGAATGACCATCACAGGAAAGAGGAGTTAGGTTTCTCTCTGATCCCCAGGATAAAGGTAGGAGAAGCAGCTATAGTGAGGGATGTTTTAGCTAAGCAGGAAGAACACCTCTTTAATGGCCAGATTTGCAGAGACTGTATTGTCTTGAAAAGAATGAGTCCCCTAGCTGTAGGGGGTATTCGAGAAGGGCACGCTGGGAGGAAGATTCGTGCAGGAGCTTGGACTGGATGGCCACTTAAGTGTAAAGCCTTGTGGTGCTAGGATTTTATTCATTAGGCAAATAGCCTACTTTGGCAAGCACGCTTAAGTCCCCCAGACTCTGGAAGTGAAGTCCATTTGAAGAGGTCATAGTGTCCTCGTGGTTCCAAGAACATCTGCACCCAAATATATGGAAACTTCTTTGTTCCCTACAGGTTGTGCAAAGAAGCATCATGGAATCACAGGCTTAATTGTTCAGAGTTGGAAGAACAGGTAGAAATTTAGTGCGACGCTCTGCCAGGAGCAGGTGAGACCGGGGTGGAGATATAACCTCCTCAAAATCAAACTGCTATGGCTGAGCAGGAACTAAAATCCAGTCTTCTAGATTTTAGGTGCAATTTTCTCTGCACCACACTATGTTATCCTCCACACTCCTTGTGGAAATCTCTTCCTTTATCTAACTTACACTCTTCATGGTGTGTCTGAGTCCCAGTTCCTCGGTGTGGTACTAAGTAGGATGAGTGTTGGCCGTGTTTTCTGGCAACAGCGCATCTTCATTTCTGTGTGCTGTGCATAATGTTCCTCTGGGCTGGGCTGGGGCGATTCCATCCAGCCTTGCCCTTAGGTGAAGGTAGCATGAATTCCAGAGAAGGAAAAGCAGAATCAGCGGTCACTGCTGCTAGTAGTCATTTCTCAGATACTTGCTCTGAGACAACCCAAAGCAGGAGAGGTTTATGTGGGCTCATGGTCTTAGTGGATTCAGTCCCAAGTTGGCTGTTCCGAGGCAGAAAACTCATGGCGAAAGGGCCTGGTGGAGGAAGGCTCCTCACATCATGGTGTCCAGGAAGCAGAGAGAGGAAGGAGCGGGAGGAAGGGTTACGTCCTTTCAGACTATGCCTCCAGGGACCAATTCTCATGACCAGGCCCCACCGCCTAACAATCACACTCGGCTTCAGCCTCCCGTGACCTACTCATACTCCAGATACATGAGACTTTCAGTGCCATTTTAGATCTAAACTGCATTAGTGCCTTAGAATTTTAGATCTGTATAGACAGCCTGTTGCTCTGGAAATTTTGCTATTGGAAATATGTGTGATCCATTAAAAACATGAGTTATTCTACGACAAATACTTTTTAAGGTGCTCTTAGTCTGAGAGTTGTTTTATTTTTTCTTTTTCTTTCTTCTTTTCTTCTTTACTTTTCTTTCTTTTTTCTTTTTTCTCTTTTCTTTTCTTTTTTTCTTTTTTCTCTTTTTCCAACGAGAAAGGACCAGGCTGCACCCCAGCCTTTGTGAGATCAGCCTGCACATGTAGTAGGAAGATAGTGCACGTGGCTATAATCTTATGAGGCCACAAGAGGGCAGGCGAGGCCGGAGAATGAAGGTGCCTCTGCTCGCCCAGACAGAGTTGCCTACTGATCTGCACACTTGGAACGCTCACCACAGTGGGGGAGGCCTGAGCCCCAAGGGGTCGGCTTTGGCAAGTTGGCCAGTGTTTCAGAACATGTTTCCTCCTCTGCCTTAGGGGTTTGCAGCACGGAGAGGCACCTGCCGTGTTTTCCTTCCTGGTGATGCCAGAGGCTGGCTCTGGTGCTGGTCCTGCTCTCCTTCTGTGCCAAGACCAGTCCTCTGAGGCACCCTCAGAGGCCTCCTCTGGCTGCTGTCTGATCATCCCCTTTTTGTGGTGTCCTTGCTGTCTGTTTTCAGATTTGGTTCTCTCCTTTGGCTGAAGCACCTTCAGGGCAGCTGTTGGGTCGCTCTCACCCTGGCCTTGGAGGAATGGAGTAGCCTTAAGTGCATCTCTTTCTACTCCCCCTCCCTTTATTCAAATTTGTACCTGCAGTGAGCCAAGCACCAGGGAAGATGTTAGGCAGAACAGAGCCCTGTTTGTGAATTTAGAGATGAACTATTTAGCAGAGTCCAGCAGTGGGGGCAATGCTTGTGGTCCCAGCTACGTGGGAAGCTGAGACCTGAGAATCTTTCCAGGCCAGGCACTCAAAGTGAGCCTGCACCACACAGCTAGCAAGTCCTGGTCTCAACAAACAAATCCTAGTAGAGCAAAAGGGTCCGCCTAACAGTCACATGATTAACAAATGCATGTACAAAAACTAGCAATGTCACATGCTATAAGGGAGAAGAAAACACTGCTCAATTGGCACATCCAGGATGGAAGAGGAGCAGCTTGGCTTGGCTATAAGCACATCCAAGACATTTCAAAAGAAATATGGAGAATACAAAAGGCACTTAGTGGTCATCTGGTTGGGGACAGGCGGATAAAAGAGGGTTCAAAGTTGTAAGAAAATTCAGAAAAGTGGGGAAAAGTGGAACTGTGCTACCCCAGCAAGGTGAGGCAGAGGAGTAGCAGGCTGGGCTCTGGGGTGCTGTGGGGAGGCGGGGAAGGTATCTCATGTCTCTGCTCCTCAGGCCTTTCTTTGAAAGAAAAAAAACAAAAACCAAAAAAACCAAAAAACCAACAAGAAGTGTTGCTGTGACTCTGAATGTTTGCTTGTGAAACATGAGGGACAGTGGCTGCCAGGCAGGAGATCCCAGGAAGCGGCAGCCTTGACCCCAGACTCGGTCATCTTTCTTTCTCTTCTGTGCTCAGATCCACCTCATTCAGCAGTTTCCCGTGGTGAGGAGGAGCCTTCCTGGAAGTCCTAGGAGTGGGACAGGCAGTCTAGGGAACAGCCACTCTGCTTGGTCTGAGCAGCATGCACCTGGTGGAGAGCAGGGACAGAACGTGCCAGGGGGTGGCCTGGTTGCCACCGAGATCCTGCTCCAGCCTCCTCCCATCCTGGTGTTTGTTAAATTCTCATGAGTCTTATCTGCGCAGCTCAGCTCTTACTCATCACTTTCTCTTGCGAAGTGGCAGCGTCCCCTATGCACATGTCCTGACTCAGTGGTCAGCAGAGTGAAAGGGAGCAAAGGAAAGAAAGAATTTCAGGTTCAGTAAGGACTTTAACTGCACGCCACAGGGCTGTGCAGCGGAGCAGACGGCTTGCAGAAGCGGCCACGGTTGCAAGTGCATGGCGGCACAGTCGCTGCTAGGCAGCCATACACTCACAGGTGTGTGGTGATGGTGCTCCATGGCTGCCCAGGCAGGAAGGAGGCCACAGGGGCAGTGTGGGGACTTCTAGTCCTATCGCTGGCTCTTTCGTGTGAGTGTGGCCCCTGCCAGGGTACCACGTCTAGAGAGAAATTTCCAGGTGATGGGAATCTGTGTGGTGGCAGCCACTGGTTACTCTGGATTATGGTGAAGCATCAAGCAGGGCACTATTTACGCATTCAGTGGATTTCCCAGCACGGAGCGGGGCTTGGTGTGTGGCTCTCTCTCCAAAGGGTTGCTTTCCCTTGGCCAGCAGCTTTTGCACGTAGGAGCCCCAGTGCCTTCTTTTCTTGGGCAAGATTGGTTTAGAAGGGAAGGCAGGGTTCCCAGGAGCCACCAGAGGGAGCACAAGTGTTGAGGCAGGAGACGCGGCCCTGGGAACATCAATGTCTAAGAATTTACTGGGATCCAAGGGTGTAAATTTATCACTGAATGTTTTGGCACCCAGTATGGGCCAAATGACATCCCAGAGAGGTTTATGGAAAAAGGCTTCATGGCAATTTGAATACAGAAAAGGGCCAGAAGTATATTTTCTTTTTCTTTTCTTTTTAACTGACAAGTAATAGCTACATATATAGGGGGTATAAAGTGTTACTTCAGTATCAAATTATCACACCGTGCCCAGCAGCACTGACCTGGGATGGCACAAGAATTGGTACTCTGGGCTTAGTAATGACATCATCTCAGGAGAATTACATGATCAGGCACATTAATGGAGCCAATTTGAATTTCATTGGTTTTTAGTGTTAAGTGTCATTTATTTTTGAACTTTAAATTTTATTTTCACTTGTATCTTGTTTAATATTTGTGCCTATTTATGTGTCATAATAAAAATAATTTGTCAACACCACAGATTTTCAAGCTTTTAAAATGACTCCATATATTACTCATGTTTTGGAACTATTAGATTACAGAAAGTTTAAGGGTGTCCTCTGTACCCCAGTCAAGAAAAGGAAACCACCAAGGGGTCTTGTTGTAGGGATTGGGTGGCACACAACTGTGGGCTTGGGAAGGCTGTGGTCTCCTCTGGTCTGGCAAACCCAACATTGCTTTATCTACAGAGCTGGCCGCTGGGGCTGGCATGGGGGATGGGCCCTCCAACAGCACAGAGAGCCAGGGCAAGTGCTCCTTGAGGGGAAATTGAGAGCCTGCATCCTTGAGGTCCATGAGTAGGAGTGACATAGCTGCTATTGTTCTCTGGAGATGGTGTGAGCACCCATGCTGCTGTGGTCCGCTTCCAGACCACAGTGGCTACTGATTCATTTCTGCTTCTGAGTCTCAGGTGACTTTCTCTTGAGGCTAACCTAACCTGCAGCTGATGGAGGTGAGAGTTCTGGGAAACTCAGTTCCAGACTAGCTAAGCTGCTACAGTACAGAACTGTTGTGGTTTGAAGTCTCATGTGTTGGGGGCTTGGCTTCCAGTGCAGTGGCATTCAGAGGTGATGCTTTGGGGAAAGAACTGGATCATATTTGGATGTCTCTACATGTGATAGGCCTTCAGGAAAGACTTCATCAAGCAGTTAATCCACTGATCAGCTCAAGCCCAGTGGTCTTATGAAGAGGTGAGGCCTGATTGGATGAAGCAGGCTGCTGATTGGATGAAGCAGGTTGCTGGGGATGGGCTTTGACTGGTACATTTTGTCTTTGGCCCGTTTTCTCTGGCTACTTCTTTCACTGTTACTTTGCTTTCTGGCTGTGCTATGTTGAGCAGTTTTCCTTTTCCATGCTCTTTGGCCATGGTGTTTCTGTTTGGCTGTGGACCTAGAAGCAATGGAACCTGCTTACCCTGCACTGAAACCTCTGAAACCATGAGCCAAAATCAATTTGTCCTCTTTGGAGTTGCTGTTCATAGGTGTTTTGTCACAGGGACAGAAGGCTGGCAGACACAAATACCATCACAACAAAACAATGATTGATTTGCAGTTATTTGTGGGGGAACATGAGGTGTGTAGTCTGGTAATTGTTACTGAGTGAATGAATGATTTAAGGGATAGTGTTGAGCTTGAATTAGTCATAACATCTTGGTGATCCCAGTTCTGTAGTTCAGCATAGAGCTGGAGCCTGGTGAATACCTGTTGGGTAAATTACTGGATGGTATGATTGGAAGGACCTTAGACTTATATTCAGAGGCATTTGGAGGTCCTGGGCCTGCTTCTGCTGAGCTGTGGGCCCCAGGGCAAATTGGGCCATGTTTGTGGTCTCTGGTCTAATTAAGTCAGAAGAAGTGATCTTTAAATAGTCTTCTTTTCTCAGAAGCATCGCAATGCTGAGTTGAGTTTATCATATGGTGAGAGAGAGAGAGGGTGAAAATTGTTTTTCTGTTACATAGAATGAGGGTTAGAGAATATGAACCATTACTAAAATGGCAGGACTGGGGTGGAAAGGACTCAGGTAGAGATGGAGGACGTTTGATAAGAAGAGGAGAGGCAGGAGCAGAGAGGGTGGCTTCGTGGTGTTGAAGGGCAACCTTGGCTGCTCACAGGCTATGCCTCAGGCTTGCTCTGGTCAGTGAGAGGCGATCTGACTCAACTTCAGTCTGGCCTCTCAGCCACCCATGTTTTCTTTTTTTTTTTTTCACCCATGTTTTCTGCAGAGCTCTCTGTCCCACAGTCAGGGGTAGTGCAATCTTGGATCCTCAGACTCCCTGGAACACAGGTGTTTCCTCTGAGGAGCCTCCTCTCCCTCCTGGGGAGCTGACTTCTGAGGACATCCCAATTCTGACAGGCTGTCAAGTACACAGCCGAGATTGGTTGATGGCTCTAAACCTTTAGAACTTGGTGGAAAGGGGCAGGAAGTCTTCCTCCCATAATGTCCTGTGCCCTTTCATGAAGTACTGTTCCTTCCTCTCTAAATGAATAAGATATAATTTTGTAGTGTTTTTGTATGAGACAAGAAGTCTCTGGCTTATGCACTGGGCAATCATAAAAATCAGGTGTGTTATCTTTCCATCTCTGTGACAAATACTTGAGAAAGTGAGATAGATAAAGGAAAAGACGGTTTTGGCTTGTGGTCACAGAGGTTTCCATCTATGGTAGATTGGCCCTGTTGCTTTGGGCCTGTGGTTGCACAGAACATCACGGCAGGGTGTGTGGTGGAGGAAACAGACAGAAAGGGACGAGGGTCCCAAGATCTCCTTCAGGGACACACCCCCATGACCTAAATCCTACCACTGGGCTCATCTGCTAAAGGCCTCACCATTTCCCAACAGCACCAAGCCTAGGACCGACCCGTTAACATCTGTGGACCAAGCCTTTGGAGGACCCTCCAGACTCAAACTGCAGCACGGAGCAAACTCACTCCCTTTTAGACAAAACGATCAGTTCCTTGTGCATCTCCAGTCATGGCCATATCCCAGGACATCAGAAGGAGGAAGTCCAATTCTGGCTAAGTTCTACAACCTGCTAAAATATAAAGCCAGCCAATGGTTGTTTCTTGAATATCTACTCTGTATTTGCCTATGTAAGTGCTGGTGGGATCCCGAAATATGGTTAAACAAATACTTTTAGAGAACTAAGTCATGTTTTTGGAAATGGAACAGACACATACATAATTAGGAAAATCAGGTACATGACAGATGTCTCTAGACATGATAGGCCCTTAGGAAAGACTTTTACAAACCTATTTGATCGGCATACATTTTTTCTTGTAGGTACTGGGCATAGCAGTAGGTTTTTAACAGTCATCAAAAAAAAGAGTGGCATTCCAACATGGGAGTCACCCAGAGGTGTTCAACACACAGGGGGTGGGGCGGGAACGGAAAGGATGCTGGACCGACAGAGTGGGGCTTCTGTCTGCTTTTTCTATTTTAGGCTTTTAAAATTTATTGGTCTGATTTTTTTAGAGCAGAAAGGTTACGGCGTAGTTGAGCAGAGGGCAGAGTTCCCACACACTCCCTGTCCCCTCACGTCCACGACCTCCCCCGTGGTTGACAGGCGGCAGCACACTGGTGAGTTCTGTGTTTTTTGACTCACCAATCTCCATACTGTTAGACCCTTATAAGGCAGGATGCTGGACTGGAGGTTAGGAGTTCCCTGGCGCAGTCCTGATCTAGCACTACAAGTCTCTGTTCTTGGAGGATATTTTTAAAAGAATTATTGTCTGTGATAGCTGGTTTAGATTCCTGGGCCTAAACCCAAGTTCCCAGAGCTCTGCCTATTTTTGTAGTGCAGCCCCTTGCTTCTTGCCTCTTTTCCTTCTAGCAATTCAGTACCTGTTGGTTGCGGCTGTAGAAGGACTTTGCAGGTGGCAGGACTAAGAAAATACTGCACCCCCCCATAAAAATACCTCTTTCCATCAACTTATATACTTTCCCAAAAAATGAAACACGTACATAAAGACAAAGTGCACTCAATATGCCGAGTGGGTCAGGGAGAGATGGAGATCTTGATCGTTAACTGGGGCTCTGCGGAGGAATTAAGTTGTTTAACTCATAGCTCCAGGCCTGGTGGAATAGGTAGGATTTCACTCCAGCCCTTTGTGGGGTGCAGGCTGCCAATATCTAGGCTTTGAAGTGGTTTCCTCTCCTGTGATGTAACTGGATTCCCTTCCTGGGCTTTAAGAGGCATTCCACTCTTTCCCATTCCCCAGGCTAGTCACTGAGTTGTGCCAGCTCATGGGTCTGATCTGACTGCCTCTCCGGTTTCTGGCAATTTGCCCCCAAAGCCTTTCTTGCCTAGGTAGTTTGAGAAATGAAGTTTATACTACATGCTGCTTGTCTCTGTGCTCGTGTGTGCTGTGGGAGGGGTGGGGTTGGCATGGGGCAATTGCTACTAATCTCATCGCTCTCAATTGAACAGTCCCAGTTCAACTTGGATTTGAGGGTGACTCTACTAACTACGTATGTGAGGTGTGATAAAAACATGGCGCGTTTACATAAAAAAGTTATTACAGTAAGAGAGCGCTGTTAATCACTCTCAGAACCCCCCCCCAACATGCACGTAATCATTCTTGCCTCTGCTGTGCTGTCACGGCTGCCTTGATTTTCTGAATTGATTCAAAATATTTACCTTGCAAGGTCCTTTTGACTCTAGGGATAAGCCAAAATTAGCACAGCGCCAGGTCCAGCGAGCAAGGTGGGTGAGGACACAGGGTCACGTTTCTGCGAGCTGGTCTTTCTGCTGGACGGTGCTCAGCAGCAGTGTTCACTGTATTTCTGATCATACCTTGTGAAGACACTCATGAGAGAGGACTTCCAGAACTGGGCCAGAAAGCGACAAGAACAGTGGGGTCAGTGTGTTTTTTTTTTGTTTTTTTTTTTTGTGGTACTGGGGATCGAACTCAGGACCCTGTGCTTGCTAGGCAGGCGCTTATTCCACTGATTTATATCCCCAGCCCGGGATCAGTGTGTTTGAAGGGAGGGGGACTAATCCAATGTGTCTTTTATTATAAATTTGAAAAAGAATTTATCTTATTCATTGGAATCATGGAACATCTTCATCTCAAGGTCTTTCCAGGATGGGAAGCCTGGATCCCACTCTGTCCCTGGGTCCTTCTGCCTTTGAGGAAAGTCACATCCCTGGAAGACAGTATGCTTGTCACATGTTTTGGTCTCTTGTACAGATGATTTCACTATTTGGACAACTGTGTGAAACATATTGTGGGACACTCAAGGGACAGTTGTGTGAAACTTACTATACTTATTGAAAGAAGGTTTTTGAGAAACATTATCCCACATCTTAATACATTGTACCAGGACAACGATGAGAACAACAAAAACCTCAAAGAAAGGGAAGATTTTTCTCAGGTTTCAAATGTGCTTCTCTTGAACTGCGCTTTCTCAGGAGAAGCAATTTCACTGTAGGGTACACAAGACCTCACTGGGGTGGTCCCTGCTGAGTTGAAATTGATTATCCTTTTTCCATGTGATTTCGATCTCACAGCAAGTATGACATATCTTGGAACTGCTACTCGTGATGCATTCTTTCGTTGAAAATTCTTTGGCTGGGTTTGTAACCATACCACTCATTTACTGCATTTGACCTGCGAGTACTCATTTTTTCTTGTATTTTATAAAATCATCTGGGGGAGCTAAATGGCATTTATTTGAAAATAATTTACAATTTGGAGAGTAAACTATGTCTTCTCTCAATCCAAGTCCTCTGTCTGAGTCCCTTCCCACTGAGGGAAGGAGCGACTCACAGAGGGATCTAGTTACCTGTGAGGATTTGCTCTGGGCGGGGACTTGGCTGGGGTACAACCAGCTACTCACAGTGAGCTTGGATGGTCGGCTCCAGAGAGACAGGGTGCTTGTGCAGATCTGGGATGGTCTGTGATTCTGAGTGTGCAGCGTGACCCAGGTTTCTGCCCTGATTCTTGGGTCCAAAACCCTGCGCTGGGGGCAGGGAGAGAGAGACACCTTCTGTGAGCCTTTTGGTCTCCTCACTAGAATCAAGTTGGCTCCATCACGGGGTATGAGCAGTCAGCCTCTCTGCACCCTGACATACCTAGCTCAGATGAGCTGTGGGAGGTGCTGGGCATGATCCCTGCCCATGCAGGCTCCACCATGCTGTCAGGGGCCTTGGCCTTGGGGTCTGTTTGCACACAGCCTTGGGGATCCTTTCCTTCCCTCGGTCAGGGGACAGAGCATAGAATGGCCCCCTCTGCCTTGCTGTCATCCTGTGCTTAATCTTCCTAAAACTATGCTTCCTAGATGCTAGGCTTCATCCTTTGTGAAACAGGGTGAGAGAAAAGCATCACAGAGCAGTTTCAGGAAAGAAAGGAGACCACACATGTGAGTCACAGGCACATGGTCAGCAGGCAGGGTATGCTGGCAGATGCTGTGAGATTGACCTGGTCAAAGTCTTTCTCTTTTTTAGGGAGACAGAGTCTTGTTGCGCTGCCCAGGCTGGCCCTGGACTCCTGGGCTCAAGGATCCTCCTGCCTTAGCTGGGACTATAGGCTCAGACCACTGTGCTGGTCTTGAACTTCAGCCTGATAACTGACAAGGTCACAGGTCTGAGTACTATGATCTCCATTGTTTTTGGTAGCTTCCAAAGTCTGAAAGCCCATATGTCTGCAGGATCAGGAGGTGGAACCCAGGGCCACATTTACGTTAGACACCTGCTCTACTAGTAAGCAACACTCCGCTCCATGTTATTTTTACGTCACTCACAGGGCCTCACACATGGCTATTTACACAATAGTCAATTGTGTTTTTAAAATATTTGTTGAATTCTGAATGAACAGAAAAAATCAGATGCTGTGCTTTTAGTACGATTTATTTTGTACCTAATATGTTGAGGGCATAAAGTATATATTCTGCCTTTCTCTCTCATTCATAATTTAAAAAATAACGGACAGCTAGGCATGGTAGCACATGCCTGTAATCCCAGCTTTCTGGGAGGCTGAGGCAAAAGGATGGCAAGTTCGAGCCTAATTTAGGCAATTTAGGAACTTAGTGAAATCCTATCTCAAAATTAGAAAAAAAATAAAAAAGGGCTGGGGGTATAGTTCAATACAAAGGTCCTGGATTCAGTCCAGGCCACGTGTGGGCACGTGCTCATGCACACACACAAACACACAGACACACACACATCATGGACAAAGCCCTTACTATGTCCTAGAACTGAGCCAGAAGCCAGTACGGATAGAAAGCTAAGGCAGGGCTGGAGTAGGGGACAGGAAAATACAAAATGGTGCCACAATACGTGGGTTTGCATGACCCCAGCAAACTCTCGGTGGATGGGCTTGGGCTTGCAGTTTTCTTGCTGCAGCCAGGTGCAAGTGTGCCTACGAGAATCTAAGGGGCAGAGACTGTTGGAATAGCCACGTGTGAAATTCAGATGTGTATAAAGTTCCACATGTTTAACTCAGTGAAATACACTGGCTCTCAGAATTTGCTCTAAACATTTTCTATAACAGAAACAATACCAGCAACAACTGCATGACGCAGTTCATAGAGTTTAGATGTGAACTCATTTGATTCATCGCGATAGAACTTCCACTGATTGAGCTCCTCTTATGCACTAGGACCCTCAGCAAATGTTCTCTCATTTACCCCTGCTGTAACCCTTTGTGTAAGGAGCCCAATTTACCAGGAGGGGACGTCAAGAGGAGAAGAGAGGACATCAAGCTCCATGAGGTCAGAGAATTTTCTATTCATCCAGCCAGTGTGTTTCTGGTATATGGCCTGGAGCTTGAAGGTAGCAGAGGTTTAAGTGATTTTGATGACTGATAGGATGATATGACCTTTTCAAGATGGTTTAGCTAAGTGGTAGAGCCAGAGGCACTGGACTTGGACGGTTTAGATTGGACATAATCAGGGCTACAGGAAGTCTTTTCTTCTAATGTGGGAAAGAGTCAAGTCAGCACCATTTGCTCACTGATCACGCTGGAAAGGGGTGCAACCTTGGTGGCTGAGTGACTTTCAAACATCAAAGCTGTTGGCTCTAGAGTGAGCGATTTTGGAGCGGAGGGCAGAGAAGGGAATGTGTCCTCAGCTGAACACACTGTTCTTGCTCTTCCCTTTCTTTTAACTAAGAATCAGTGGCCTTTCACTTTTTGCTAGTGTTGGATTCTGGGTAAGAGGGATTCAGAAGAGCTCCTTGCTTTCATTATTTCTGTTTTGGTGAGACATGAGGAGTCTCCAAAAGTGGATATAAATGAATTATGTTTCTGTAACACCTACCTTCTTAGTTCGGTCAAAAATCTTTAGCCAATGAGGTATTATTATTTTAGCTTCTGGTCCTAGAAATCATTTTGACTGAGAAAAAGTTATCAAAATTTTGGGAAATCAACTCCATACCTAAGAACTGTTGAGATTTGTGAATTTTAAGGGGAGGTTTACTCCCTTAGAGAACAATGACCTGCTCTTGAGTGAACTTGAGTTGGGCTGCTCAGCCCAGAGTTACTACTTTCTTTCTATAAGTTGGGTCCTGTGGTGGATGCCAAGGACACAAAGACATGAGGACATAGGCGGTACTTTCGGGGGTAAGAGGTGGAGGCAGACTTGCGGGGAGATTGCCCACGTCCTTGTATGCAAGACTGTCAGGCAAGGAATGCGCACAGCCTAAGGATGCGCAAAGTAGGTTAGGAGGTGGCGGGGAGGAAGGGAGGCTTTCCAGGCCACGTGGAGATACTGTCCGGGTAGGAGCAGTGAGCAGGCTCGCATCCTGCTGGCAGCAAGCTGACACCTCCTCCTCCTCCCTTTGATCAACCACCGATCCCCAGACTTTAGAGCCAAGTTTAAGGCCATGTGCCTCGCTACCCTCTGGCTTCCGGAGGAACTGTCCTTGGCGCTTCTCAGAGGGCAGTTACCCTCTCCACACTCTCCCCATGACGGTCTGCTGATGCCTGTGTTGCTCTTGGGCGCCCCGCCTTGGGCGCTGAGGGGCTGAGGTGTCCTTGGCCATTGATCTTAGGTCTGCGGGACGCTCATTCCCCCTGTAGTCTCTTTTCCTTGCTTCTTCTTTTGTCTCCATTCAGTTCTTCGCGCACAGCTGAGATCATCTCCACTCACCCTAAGAATGTGGCTAATGGGTTATTGAAAACCTAAATATAAAGGTGACTGGGCAGAGCTGAAGGGCTCCTGTACTTTTAGGGAGTGAGAGATTCCTGGAGAACCAGTGACCCCATAATGCATTGAATTCTCTGGCCAAATCTCCTCCTGAGCACCAGTTTTAGTGTACTTTTCCAGCTGGAGTCCATGGTTGGTCATCAACCCCCGGGACCCATGTGTGCCCCGAGGGTGCCAGCCCAACACTTGGACTCCAGGTGAGAACTTGAGGTCAGGTAGTAGCCATCAGAAACCCTGAAATGGCCAAGTTAGGGAACTTGGATTTGAAAATGAGTCACCCAAGCATTTTCCTTCCAAACATCTGCAGGTTGTTAGTCTGATTTATTTTGAATTAAAAAATCTTTTTGAGCTGGCTGACGGCTTATTTTAATTCCCAGCTGTTAAAATGTTTCAGCAATTGGAATTAGGGGGCTGTGCCATAGCTTTTGATGTGGTGGGACTGGTTCAGTGCTCAGGTACACCTGGCCGACCTGCTCCATCTCATCATGGCCCTTCATAGTTTTATTTCCTCCTGTTTAAGAGCTTGGTGCTTTGAGCTCTTTGTTTATGATCTATTTTCTTGGGCCTTATAAGGCTGGTGGCCAAGGGAGTTTAGCTCACGTTCCAGGACGTGCGGCTTTGGTCCAGCACGTAGCGCTTTGTGGCTGCCTTAGATTCTTCATGGGACAAGTTAGGGAACAAACACATACATAAATAAGTTTATATTTAATTAAATTGCCCTGTCCTCTCCCAAAGTATGCTGAAGCAGACTTCCTGCTCGAGATGTGGTTCTTATAAATGTTTTCAAGATTTCACTGCAGATCTTTGGCTTTATAAAGGCTCTTTTCCCTGGTGAGCAGGTGGCTCTCTCTCTCTCTCTCTCTCTCTCTCTCTCTCTCTCTGTTGCTGTCTCGTTCTCTCTCTTTCTCTGCTGTGGTTTTGGATTCTGGGTAGAGGGTTTGTCCCAAGCCCACTGGGACACATCTTCTCATTCATATTTCTTTTAGGGGTGATTTCCCTGAAGACTGACCTACATTGGCTACCTTTGTGCCTTCGCTTTGCATATCCATGTGACTCCCGCCACCGCTCCACTGACACTTGCCTGTCAAAGGTCACTCCTGGATTTTAAGTTGATTTTCAGTCTTCTTGTTATTTTATTTCTTTGCTTATCCTACAGCCTCTGTGCATCTGCATGAAAAGAAATTGTGAAAGCCCAAAGTGGAATGACAGATTGGGACAGCCAGTGTTACAATAAGGACCAAGGGCTTTATTCAGTAGGCATTAGAGGATCCAATCTTGTTTTTCATCTGTGTAAAACTAGCTGGAAACAGATTAACGTACAGGTGCCAAAATGGGTAGAAAAGACCATTTTGAAATTGTAGCAGTAGTCATGGTGAAGAAAGGGACTGAGAATGAAGCGGAACAGGACTGAAGAGGTCTGAAGGAAGGCAGAGAGGGAGCTGAGCAGGTGAGATGAAAGGGGTGGTCTGCCTCGCGGAGAGCAGTCAGAGGGACACGCCCACCTGGAATTACACTCTACTTCTGACCTTTATATGATTACTCATAAGCTGTCTTTTGTCATATCCTTCCTTGGTCATTTCTGTTTATTGAGCACCATAATTTCTTCTTCTTTTTTTTAAAATCAGGACTCTTAAAAAATATCACTTTCCTGAATTCTTTCTTGATCACCCCAGGCAGCTACTACCTCTCATTTCTTCTAATTCTGTAATAGTTTTCCTCCCTCAGCCTTTACCTTCTTGTTTTGAGTGAATGACCTCTGTGGGCTCGTTTAGGTTAACACAATGTGGTTTAGGCTTTGTAGGGAGGTATAAGGAAAAGAGAAGGGAAAGAGGTAAAGTATGAAGTTACTCAATGTAATGACCAAGGCGAAACCACCAACTTTGTCTCAAAGGTAGTCTGGATTTGGATTTCTGTCATGTATCTACTCCTTTCCTTTCAAAGTGTCTTATTTTGTGACGGTTTTTGGCTTACATTCTCAGGAACTTTAGCTGGAATAGAAGAATAGGAGGGACTCTCCTTTGGTAAAGACCAGTCCCACACTGCACATCTCTCAACGAGCTGAGCTGGAAGAAAGTGCTGATTGTATTTCCTGGAAATTTAAGGAAATTATTTTCTAGGAATTTTATGTTTAATAACCATCTACTGTTGTGTGTGGAGAGTGTTTTCTGAATAATTTATCTTTACATGGCTAAAAGCAAATGAATTTCTGCAATGATGTATTCATTCCTGAGAAGACCATGCTGTTTTCCCACGAGGGTCTTCTGTCTCTAAAGACCCTCAAGTCCTAAGAAAAATACAATGTTGAGTGTTAGAGTAATACGGAAAGGCGAGGAATGCGCTCTGCTTCCGCCCTTCTACTTTGAGTAAACTTCAGAGACTTGTTTTTGAAGAGCAGGGCCATGCTGTGAGTGTCGTTATCCCAAATGCAGTGACGCTGGGAAGAAGTCCCCCACTGTGTCCGAGGGGCCAGCCCAACACGCCGGCTCATGGAGAACATGATCGGCCCCCTTGTTCCCCCTTCTCTCCCTCAGTACATTATCTATTTTGCCTCTTCTCCATGGAATATACAATGCTGTTTTTACTTTCAACTTTCAGGTCTGCTTTCATATTTAGAATTTATTAAAATGCGAAAAGTGCTAATTTCCAGACCATCTTCAAGATTCTGTGCAGAAGTTCTGAGGTGGCATTTTCGGCATCCACACCTGCCCTAGAGGATTTAGATCCAATTGGGCCACACTGAGGCATCCTGGTTAGAGAAGCAGACTGAACTTCCTTCCCCTTGTCCTGGTCCACCAGTGGGCACCTGCTGGGCTGGGACTGGAGAGATTCCTTTGAGCAATCCCCTTTGAAGGGATGTTGTAGGATTACATACCCTGTTAGTGCCTGTCCAGCCCAAACTGAGAGGATTCTTGTAGTCAATCTCCCATCACTCTACCTCTTGTTCTTGAGTTGTGACCATTTCACTGATTGCAAGGAGTTCTCAGTAGCTTTGTAAAAAAGTACAACAGGTATTGTGAAATGAGAAGCAATTGTTCAAAAGGAAAAAGGAACTAGGATGAGGGAAAGGCGAAAGGAAGGAAGGGAAAAGGAAAAAAAAGTAAGTTAGTTGTACTACTCGTGTCTCTTAGTTCATTGAAAAGGAAGGTTTGTGCTAATATTGATTGGAGAATTTTTTATTCTCTGAGTAACTACTTTAAAAATAACAATATGCAATGTATTGACTATTATTATTCTCCTATTATTTTGTTAGGAAATTTTGTTTTATTTTTTTTCCATAAAATAAAAAAAGGTGCAAAATAAGAGTAAAGAGAATTTTGAACAATATTCAGGTATCAAGTGAGAATTTCAACTTAATGATTCTGAAATTATATAAATTCAGTTAAATGTACTCCTATAAAGCTATACTTCTACATCACAATGATATACTAAAATAGAATAAAACTCCTTTTTCTCAGAGAGCACACAGTTAAAGCTGTGCATTTACACCTTTTCCCTTTCTAGCCCTTCTTTCCTTTATTTTGGGCAAAAATCTCATCTTTATAATTTGACCTGCTATTGTTTTGGTATTTAGTGCTTAAATATTCCAGCTACTATGGTTTTTTCTTTCTTTTGGTACCAGGAATCAAACTCAGCTCCTTGCCCTTGCCAGGCAGGCGCTTGCGCCGCTGAGCTGTATCCCAGGCCCGTCCTTTTTTGTTGTTGTTGTTTTTCTTTTTGTGTTACAGCTCTTATGGACAACTGGGCTCCTGGTTGGTGTTGTTTGTCTGATAAATAAAAATTAAGACTAGTGAACAATCATAACAATTAGTGAGAGGATGAAAGCCATGGCTGTGTACACACCAGGGACGGAGGGGACAGGGGGTGCTTCCTAGGATGGGTGATGCCCCGACCCGCACCTTTTGTCAGGGCCTTTTCTAGAACTTTAATCATATCTGAGTCACCCGAGAGAAGCATAATCAGCCCAGTTTTAAGAGGAGACAATCAAAGCTTGCAGTAACCTGTCCTGACTCTGAAGATAGGACAGAAGTGTTGAGGCAGAACATGATTTCTGGCTTGCCAGCTCAAGTCTGTGAATTTCCCACTACAGCGTGCTTCATTTAGCATATAGGAAACCCAATGGATCCAAGGGGAAATTCTCTGTGTACTGTAACGGAGAACACCTGTAGATATACATGTGTCTATTCGTCGCCCCCCCCCCCGATCATGTAGCACACCAACAGTGAATTCTAATGTAAACCATGGCTTGGGTGAGCTACCACATGGATTGTGGCAGAAGGAAGGCCCTGGTGGGGGTGCTGATACTGGGGAGACCATGCCATGTGTGTGCATGGGGTGTATGCGGGAAATCTAATCTTCTCAATTTTGCTGTAAGCCTGAAGCTGCTCTAAAAAATAGAGTCGTAAAAAAGGACTCTTTTCTCAACCAGCAGTTGACTGGTTGTGGCTGGATGCAGCTCATAGTTTCTAGGGTGGCAGGAATATAAACAGTAGGAGCGACGGATGAAAGCAGAACAGAACAGAAGTAGCGTCTGGAGGCTTCAGAGCCCAGGACTGACACTTCCCTCCTGGGACCCTGGTGGTTCTACTGCAAGTCCCGCGGCCCCCTTTTGGCACTTTCTGCCCGCTCAGTCCCCTGCCCCTCGTCTTGCTGCCAAGGGCACATTTGGGAGGCAGCAGACACCAGATGGGGGAGACGGCAGCAGACCCTGTCTGTGGTTGTCTTCAGGAGTTACACACTCAGGCTTTTGCTTGGAGAGCTCTGAGCCAAACGCTTGGCTCCAGATGCACTGAGCAAAGCATTTGGTGGAGGTGGTGAGCTGGGATGGGTGTGGGAGTGGATGGCTAATTCGCTCTTTGAGTTTATCTAATGGTTTACAAGGGTGGAAATCTCTCTGGGGAGAGGAGATGGATTCTCCTAGGAAACTGACTTCACCAGATAATTCTTTTGAAACTGTTTTCAGGAATGGGACAAGTGGTCATGAATCTATTCACAAAGAGCATCCCCTCTTGTGTGTGCCTGGGGCAGGGGCCCAGGGCCATTCCCCTGGGGTCACACCGGGATGCTAGTGGAGGCTCACAGTTACTGATTCTCAAAGCTTTCGGAGGGCATTGATTAGGCCCTCGTTCCCACGGTGCGAGCTCCAGGAGGAGGGATCCTGGGCTCTTGTGCCTGACCCATGGGAATTCAGGAGAAAGTTGAACTGTTCTTACCCCACAAAGGAAAATGTCTTCACCCATTGTCAGTTGAAGGTGCTTCAGAGTGGCAAAGCCCACCCCACCTCAACCTGGTGGCACGTGGATAGTGACAGGGTCACAGGTCTTGTCCCCCTACTCCAGGGGGACAGGGGCTCATTCTGAAGGGCTCCTTTTGATGGAACTCCTTCCAATTCCAGGCGAAGCCAGCAGAATTCCAGGAGAAAGAGAAAGAGAGGGAGGGTGGGGGAGTGGGGGGAGGTGACTGTTTTTCTCTCTGAGTAACGAAACTTTTGGATGAAAGGTTAATATATTCTATGTGTAATTTTTCTCTTCATTTCCCACCTCCTGTCAATGCATCTTGGGCAGGGGAGACCTTTAACCTGGGTGATGGTTGGCAGTCCTAATTTGGTCCCAGGTGACTCTCATGATGTGCCATGCCTGGGAGGTGCTGGGCACATGAGCGAGGTAACCTGTGTGGGGGGGTGCAGGGCAGCTACTGGCTGGCATGGGCACTGTGGCTCTCAGCCCGAGTGGATGCTGACCAGAGCTAGCACGCAGCGGAGTATGGTGGTGCAGGCCTGAAATCCCAGAACTCTGGGAAATTGAGGCAGGAGGTTCACAAGCTGGAGCCCAGCCTAGGCAACTTAGCGACTGGGGCTCTAGTTTCAAAATAAAAAACCCAAAAAGGGCTGGGGATGCAGCTTGGTGAGAAGGCCCTGGGTTCAATCTCTAGCGCCAAATGTGACGGCTGAGGATAAGGCGGCTGAGAGCATGAGGATGAGCGTGACGTAAGCCTGAATTCTGTCCACGCGTACCAGCTGGGCTGTGTTTCCTCAGGGGGTGGGGGTCTCCCTCCTGCAGGACGGAAAGGCAGCAAGAGCTGTGCACAATTTTATGGGTCAGGTTTTGCCGTCTCAGATGCAGAAGGAGGAGCAGTGACTACCTTGCACAGGGTTCGGCACAATGTCCCAGGTGCGAGGCAGCCGGGGCTCAGCAGAGAACCCCCTCTGCTCCCACCAGGCTTGTTCAGCACCCCGGTGGCAGTGAGTGTTGTGCACGCGCTGCAAGGCTCATTCATTGCCCCTGAGTGTTTCCAGTGTGGACCTGACTCATCACAACGGGCTCCTCTTCAAAGGAAACCAGAGCCAGATTGTCTCCCTGGCAGCCATGGAAAGCAAATGCAACCCACAGAATTAGATTAAAAAAAGGTGCAACCTGCCTTCAGGCCGCCCCATATTTAATGATGTTACCAAGGAGAGAGGGCTGGAGAGAGCAGTGTCGATTTCTGACATCCTAGCTTTCTAAAAATGTTCTTAATAAAATTAACTTGCCCTTGGATGCCATGGACAAAAGGAGCCACATACTGAGAACCTGGGTTAGGGGGAATGGAAGCCTTAGGGTGTTTTTATTAATAATTGGCTAAATCCCTGTAGGTATCGTGAGGAACTTTTCACATGGGGATCTTGTTATTTGTTAGTCTTCTTGGATGCTCTAGTGAATAATTGAGATTGCGCCCTTTCTAATGGCTGAGGCAATGGAGAAAGAGTTGAACTGATTCTGCTATTATCATGACTGAAGCTGAACACAGAGCAGACCAGCCTGCCATGGATCCTCTGAGAAGCCTTAGGATGAACTGCATCAGATCCACGGTGCATTTCTGAATGCTGAAACTTCATGTGAGATCCCCAAGCAGATTGTATTGCAACATAGGTGTGCTGAAAATAGCCACTTACCCCTTCTCTCTCATGGTCCCACTCATATGTGTTACAGCTTGGTTGAGAATGTCACAGCCTAGGAACATGGGATGATGTGTCTTTGGCTGGTGGATCCCAGTGGCTCAGGCTGACATGGCCACTTTTGGTCCAGCAGTTCCCAAAGCACTGGACTGTATCCATATCCTCTCCACAGAGCTGTTCAAAGTCAGCCTGCTGTTGCTGGGTCTCCAGGGACATAGGGTTTGGTCTCAGCCTGGGTCCTAGTGTGGAGGAGGGGGGACCCCAGGGGCTCCTGAAAAGAAGACCCCTTGTTCAATCACAGCCTCCAACACTGTAGTCATCTGTGTGCACCCTGCGTTCATATTTAACAGAATGCACACTGTGTTTTCATCTTCCTTAGCGTGGAGTCAGAGTCTGGGGTTCCTTTTGACAGGACTCTGAAAAAACTACCTCTGCACTCCCTTCTCTCTGCAGGAAAATACCAGCTCTGCGGCTGGCCCAGTGTTTACCCAATTGGTGGGAGAACATTTTAATATGAAAAAGAAAACATTTCTTCTGCATTCTATCTAGGTAAGATGTGGTTTGCTGTTCTCCAGGGCCAGGGATTTGGAGTGGGGAAGGGATGAAGGAAAGAAAAACAATCTAGTTTTCTCTTTTGGGGCTAAAGTGATGGGAGGGGATGGATGAGCATGACGGAGGATCGAGCAAGGGGGCAGATGAGAGATCAACAATATTTTAGGGTCAGAATCGTGATGGAGCACGTGTGTCCTTTGCAGTTAGTTCCAAGAACCGATGACTCACAGTGAGAAGCAACTGGGTTCTGATGCCTGTCAGGGTCAGTTAGGATCATTGCCAGCTGCTGGGGTGAGCCATAGGTGAAGTGATGTCTCCAGCAGAAAGGATTGCTGTGTTGCATGGTGTCTTATGTTTGATTCACAGAGCATTTGCTGGTTAGACGAAGCTGCTGAGCAGGCAAGAGGAATTTATACAAGGATAAGGGGGGTCAGCAAGTCGTAGCACTGATTTCAGTTACTCTCTGTGGTCAAAGGGACAGATCCACTGGCTGTGGCCTAGCCATTCAGGAATGGGCAGGCAGGGACATATCATAGTGGATCAGCTGGGAGAGGACAGAAAGGTCCTGTGTGGGGGGGATGTTAGAACTCTGCCTTCTGCCCTGACCCCAAGATGGGCAATCTGTGGGCCAGAGATTCTGTGGACCTCTAATGTCCTCCAGAAAAGTGAAGAAGCCAAAGGTGCTCAAGATGCAGGGCAAGAGCAACCTTCCTCTAAGTTGTATTGATAAATGAATCATCCCTTTGATTTAATTTGTAGGTTTCCCCAGAGTGGAAGTTGTCAAAGACTTTCCCGAAGGTTTGCTCTGCTCAAACCAAGTGTTGTGTTTCTTGCTTTTCATTTACATTTATTGTTGAGCGATGTTCCACTGCATGGACACATTGGAGTTTCTGTATCAGTCACTCGTGTTGGTCCATTTGACTGGATTAAGAAACACCCAGCAGATTAGTAAAGCCTAGTCCTGGGTGTGTGTGGGTGCGTCCAGAGATGACTGGCATGCAGGCCAGCAAATGGAGAAGAAGATCCTGATTGTGGCTGGCACCATCCAATAGGGTTGCAGCCCAGATGGAATGCAAGAGAATGAAGAAGGCTGCTTTCTTTGACAAGCTCCATGCTTCTTGAGCAGGTGTCTTTTACCGCTGCCATCACTGAACATCAGACTCCAGATTCTTTGCCTTGTCCATATGCATTCACATCCGTGACTCTCCAGGGAACTCCTAGGCCTTCAGTCTCCGACTGGTGCCAAATCTTTGACCCTGTTGTTCTGCGGCTTTCATATTCTTGGACAGAACAGCTACTGAATCCTGCAGCTCTCCAGTGTGCAGATGGGTGCTGTGCAGTCTTCCACTCCCAGTCCTGTGAGCACCTAGCCAATCCCCTTGCATAATTATACATACATTTATTTTTCCATTGATTCTGTTCCTCTGGAGAACCCTAACTAACACACATCTGTTGATGGACATTCAAGTCTTTTTTTAGAAATTTCAGCTCTTACAGAATAAAGTGGTCATACATATGCATGTATAATTCTTTGCATGGCTTTACACTTTCATTTGCTTTTCATTTTTTGAGACAGGCTCTTGCTGTGTAATTCAGGCTGGTCTGGAACTCACTATGTAGTCTAGGCTGGCCTTGAATTCATGGCCATCCTCCTGCTTCAGCCTCCAGAGTGCTGGGATTACAGGCGTGCAACACCACCCCGGCAATGCTTTCATTTCTTGTAAGTAAATAACTAAGAAAAAAGAATTGGAGTCATTTGGTAGATGTATGTACCATGTTTTTAAAAAAACTGTTGAGTTATTTTCCAAAGAAGTCAAAATGTTTCCCACCCTACCAGCAGGATGTGAGCTTTCTAGTCTCTCCACAGCCTCTTCAATACTGAGAATTGTCATATTTTTAATTTTAGACAGTTGATCTAGTGAGCATGTGGTGGTATCTCATTGTGGTTTTAGTATTTTTGCTCATGAATATAATGATGATGAACATATTTGGTTTTTATTTATTCATTTATTCACTTTGTGAATAGCTACAACTTCAGCTGAAGAGCTACATCTTCAGCTTTTTAAAAATTTTTTGTTTGGGAGAAGGTCTCACAAACTTGCCCAGGCTGGATTCAAATTTTCCATCCTGCCTCAGCCTACCAGAGTGTTGGGATTACAGGTGTGCAGCACCATGCCCAGCTGGTGAACATTCTTCAGTGAGCATATTTTACCACTGTATATCTCAGATATTCAAATCTTTTGCCCATTTACAAATTTAATTTATTTTCTTATGTTTTGGGGGTTCTTTGTGTGTCATAGATACCAAGTAATTTGTTGTATACAAACTTGCTAAAGATTTTCTTTTCATCTGTGGCTCATCTTTTTGTTCTTTAGCAGTATCTTTCACAGAGTAAAAATTTAAAATTAGGGTGAAACTTGATTTATTAATTTGTTCTTTATCCAAAGTCAGGTTTTCTAAAAGTTTTATTCTTGCTAGTTTACCCTGAAGTGTATCTTTCACTCTGAATCAATTTTTGGCTGTGACTTGGTGCAAAATATGGCTCAAAATTAGATTTTTAGTTTTTGCAGATGAATATTGAGCTGTGCCGTCATCGTTTGCTGAAAGGACTGTTCTTTCTTTACTAATTTTGCCTTGACATGTTCATAGAAAGCTGTTGTCCACACTAGAATGGGTCTCGTTCTGCCCTTCACACTCTGTCCCACTGGCTGTTTGGATTTGTTTTGTGTTCACACCCTTGCTGCACCATGCTGATCACTGTAGGTTCCTAGTGTGTCGGGTTGTGGCAGTGTTAGTCCTCCAACTTTGCTATTTCTTTTCAAAGTTGCTTTGGTGCTTCCTGGTCCTTTATATCACCGTATGAATTTTAGGGTCGCTTTGATAGTTTCCACAGAAAAACCGGCTGGGATTTTGATTGGCGTTCTGTCAATTCTTTGGATCAGTTTGTGGAGAGCTGACATCTTTGCATCACTGAGTTTCTTGGGCTGTGAAGGCACAAACTGGGACACATTTGGGGCTGGAAAGAGACTCTTGGGACAGATGGGGCAGTTCTGGGCAGCCTGGGGTGTGGCCACGCTGCCTTTTTCATCTTGTCACTGCATGTGCTGTCCCCTGGGCTGTGGTTTCCTGAGCTCTTATTCGCTCCTGTCAACTTCAAAATGTACTATGCTTCCAGGGGTTTGAAGGACATTCCTGGCACAAATATGTCAATAATCAGATCCCTAAAATCACAGTATCCCATTGACCATTTCCCTGCATGACCAGAGCAATACTGAGCTGAGGTGATAAATCCGTCCTAGCAGGAGTTATATAGCAGGTGTGCTGGTTTACTCATTCACTTCATCATGAAGACATCCAACACACAGATGTTGACTACTTATTGCTGGGCACTGCTTGGCAATAGTCTTTAAACTTTAAGAAATAATTCTGAAGGCGAGCTATAGGAAAGCAACTTAAATATTTTAAAAATGTTCATCTCCCTAAGTTAAATTTAATAAGAGCTGCAAAATGTCCAGTCCTGTCTTGTGCATGATGCCTTGCCTGCATTTCCTTCCCGGGGAGCACATCAGGGCCTGGTGGCCAGGCAGGAAGGGCTTTCCTGTGAAGGAGAAGAGGGTGTGAAAGCTGCTCTTCCTATAGTCTTCTGGGTGGATCAAAAGCAAAGCTCACATAAAGTTGGCAAGAGAAAACTCAAAATATACTGTAGCCTAAAGTCTGGATTCCTTCTTCTGGGTCTCCCTGCCAGCCGTCTTGAAGAATGCTTGAGAACGTGACCTCTTGTGCTCTGTGCTGGCGTGTGCTTGGGGGTCAGGGGTCAGGGGTCAGGACCTGGGTGGAGCAAGGAAGGCGGTGGTAACTTTGAAGCTCTTAGCCATTATTGTGAACAGGAAGGGAAGTATCAAGGATGTTATTCAAGAATTGTCTGCTTGGTCCTGTTCACTGTGGCTTCCTGTGTATGTGTGTCTTCTGCTCTCAGCCCTTCCTCCCTTCCTGGGATGCATGGAATTAACCCATAGGGTCAAGGTGGTTTGCCCAGGTTTCTGGGTTAATCAGGCTCACAGGTTCAGTTTCCAGATCACCCACTAACTTGACACAGAGCCGTGGGTCTAAGCTTTGAGATCACCTCACTGGCTCTCACCAGCTAGCTTAAAATGATGTACTATGTAGAGTCCAGGACACGGGTGGGTAAAGAACCGGCTCACCACAGCCCTGCTGAATTTCCCACAGAGGACTCCAGATGTTAGGAACTGCTCATTAGACACTGGAACTGTTTACTAGTCTGGCAGCGCCTCACTTCAAGGCCAGGTGTTCATCTTGAAGGAATTTATGAGTGATGGAGGATTTTGCATTATTGTAAAAATTGGTTGTTGATAGTGCACCAGGCTACTTGATGAGTGATTCCTTGCTTCAGTCTTCTGGAATGTGGAGGCAACTCACAGCGCCTTAGCAGCGAGGCTGTGGGCCAGCATGGGGGCTTCAGAGCTTGGGCTGTTTCTTGGTGAACTCCGTGAGGACAGGGAGTGGCCCCATGGGACAGGACTACTTCAGAGGCTGGAGATTTAAGCGTTCATTATTTTCATAACCGTACTGGGCATTGTGCTAGACCCTACAGGATTGGCAGAGAGTGAGGCACAGCCCACGCTGTCAAGGAGCTCTGGGGTTAGGACAGGGGTCTGCAGCTCTTTTGTGCCCTGCGCCCTGTTAGGAGCCCGGCGGCCTGGTCAGAATAACGGTGAGTGTGGAGCACGCAGAGCGCGCGGGATAACGAAAGAAGCTGGCGCGGTGGTCAGAGCACTAAGTGCGCATGTCAGGACTGAGTCCTAGGTATGGAACATGCAAGCCCCAAGCCTTGCCTGCTCGCAGCTCTGCGGAACGAACCTGCCCAGGCGGCTGGCTGCAGGGTGGTCCTAGCCGGGATGCTGGGCCTTCCATCTTCTGACAGGGACTGACAGGTCCTGCCTACCTGCTTACCCCATTTTGCCCAGCCCTAGTCTTCTACCTCAAGGGGACCAAGGTCGACATGGGTTCCATCTTGACACAGATTTCCACCCACTCAGGACAAAGGCAGAGAGCTCGTCAGTCACATAGTGGCTCTTAAATCTTCACTGGAGTCCATGAAGGATCTCTGTGGCTTTTCTTTCTCAGTGTCAGCCTCAGACTAATTTATTTTCAAAATAAATGCGAGTCTATTTATCCATTTCACAGTTATCTACAGGTGAAACTGTGTGTGCCACCTCATGTTTTATGGGAAAAAACAAGTATCAGGGTCACTGTGGGGTTCAGAACCATGGGACGTGGCTTCACTCTGTGAGCTGAGGAGGAGGAGGGCTTCCTGTCCTGTCCTTATATCCTGATAGGTGGTGCACTGTTCCAGGTTGCCCTATGTTAATCATTGTTTTGACAGCTTGACTGAGCTGGTATCCACCAGACTTCTTTGTGACATTCTTTTCCTCTTTGGATTGAACACAAGATGGTAGAGGGTTACTCTGAAATTATGTACATCTCATTCCTCATCAAACATTTAGTTAATTAACATCTGGGCAGGCACTTGGTTTTCTATTGATTCAGTGGGTCATCGTTCCTTATTATCAATATTTTGATGCTCAGATTGTCCCGTTTGGCCAGGGCAGACTCCTTCAGCCTGGCTTTTGTGTCCATTGTCACGACCCCAGGATTCCTTAAGCATTTCTTTGCCTCTGGCTCTAGGTATCTCACCTTGTCACCTCACCTTGTATCTTTCTTGTCCCAAGTCTAGTGGTGTCTCTGAGGAGTCCTGATGGTGTCCAGTGGAGAAAGGCATTTAGAAGTAAAGATTGGAGTGTGTGGGTGCTATTTGCTTTTGGGGTGGTGCTGCTCTAGGCCCCTCAGTAGACTGAGCTGTGGGGTGTGGGTGTATATGAAGGCACGCATGGACACACATCTGCATCTCTACCTGTCTACTTTCTGTTGACAATCACACAGTACTGTAGACCGGGTAAATAATGAGGGAAAGGGCTTATTTTGGCTCGTAGTTCTGGCCCAAGGTGGAGGATTACAGTGATACTCCAGTGCACATGGCCTGCTTGCTGGTCAAGTCACAAAGGCAGTGCAGGGTGTCATGTGGTGAGGATCAAGGACTATGCATTTTGGTGTCTCTTGGTTTTCTTGGAAATCAGTGGTATTTAATTAGGGGAGCACCATCTTGAGGACCTTATCTAATCTTAGTCCCTTCTCAGAAGCCCCATCTCTAAATACCACAGACAGATTAAATTTCCTTCCTTTGTAGCTCCGAATGGAGATCATGCTAGTCCCAGCGCTGTGGTGGCTCATGGGACTCAGCTCTTTGCTGGACAACTAGCTGTTCAGATTGGTGCATCTGCGGGATCCCTGGAGGATTCCCTCAGCTGTTCTCCTACACAGTGGGGGTTACATTTCAATAGTGAAGTCCTGGGGGACATTCTCAATCTGTATCTGAAGAGTGGCAGTGTCTATGTTTGCAGCTGCCCTGGAAGACCATGAGTTCACATGGGTGCCTTCATTTCTCACCTACAGTCATCTGGTTTTCTCCCTTTCACATTTATAACCCTTCCCTCTGGGAAGTGGTTCTCACGTGCTGACATACTTACTGATTTCACTAGCTTCCTCCTGTGCACACCCAGCCATCCCCTGCGCCCAGCACGTCTATCCTCTTTTTCCCATCATGGTCCACCCCATCACTGGCCTCCCACACTGATTCTCCCCAGCTTGGGTGCCCTCCTCGGTCTGCTTGGCCTCTGGCACCCAGCTCCTGCATGGACCCCTCACCCCAGCTTGCCCTTGGTGGGAGCCCTCTTTGATTTGCATGGGCTCAGACTTCTCCCTCTAGGTCAGTGCAGACATTGCCTTGGCATGGACTTCAGGGCAGTGATACTCCAATATCCTACTGGGTGTCTACTCCGGACCCATTTTTGTAGGGAATGTGTGATAATGTGATGGGTCTTGGCCAATTAAGAGTTAGAAACCCTTGGTTTTAAAATTCCTTATTCTTTTTTTTTCCCTCTAAAGTCCCTGGCATCATTAACCATTAATGGAATCCATGGAGGATTTCTGTGGCTTCTCTTTCTCAGTTTCAGCCTCAAATGGATTTATTTTGGAAAGTAAATGTAAATCCATTTACCCATTTCAAAGTTATCTAAAGGTGAAGAAAATACTATTTTTCCAGCAGTTGAGAAATTTTTCAAATGCTTTTTTGTCTTCAGATTACTCAAAAGCAGCTTTGTTTGGGAATTTTAGACTTGGCGTCCTTGGTACATAACTCTGAGTAAGGAATGTGTACTTCACTTTGTTTGAAGAAATTTGGTTTTGAAATAACAAAGTTATGGATGTTTAAAAATATAGCACTGAGCACATGCTGAAGGATATTTTCCTTTGCCTTTGAAACACACTCTATAATGTGACGCTGGTACTTTTCATGAGGGGCAGTTTAATGGCATATACTTAACTGATGCACATGTGAGATCATTTTATAAGTCACATGGGATTCTAGTGGAGGCATCTTCTCAGTTTTACTCAGTAAGTCCACTTGATCTCTAAATAACTCCAAATTCTTTGGCAGGGTGCCTGTGTGTGTATCAGCTGTTCAGTAACTGTTGGAGCAATGGGAACTGCACATTCTTGTTCTCATTTGGTCAAACATTTCTCCTCCAGCTTCAAGTTTCTAGCGATGGTCCAGGAGGGAGCTTGGAAAATCATGGCCTGTGGGATGAATCTAACTTGCCACCAGCTTTTTAAATAGCCTGCAGAGGATGTCTGGGAAGATGGCAGAATGATGAGCAGCAGAGAAATAGTCTCTCGGATATTTGGAACACAGATGCTGGAATATAGCAATGTGAGCAAGAGGAGAAAAGTGGGTGGGGCTCACAAAAGGTCAGAGGTGAGCATTAGAGCCTATGGGGAGAGCGAAGAGAGGTATGAAAATGCGGAAGAGGGAGGTGGCAAGCGGTGCTCTCTCTGCGCCCCAGCTTTCAGCGTGAGCGGCGGCTTGGACCTCCAGGCATAGTGACTACTGGTGACCCTGAGGGCCACCACACAGAAATGCACCGGAAGAGGGCAGTTGGCTGGCAGCCATTCTGGAAAGGGGCCCACTGAAATCAGAACGCAGAGCAGCCGTGGGATGGCTCCATCTAGTGGCTTAAGGTGTCAGGGTGAGGTGTAAGCAAGTTCAAGCCCCCAGGAGGTCAAGAAGCTGAGCCCAACCCGGCAGGAGGCATTCAGGATGTTGTGGGGTGAAAAACTCAGGTCTCAGCCAACAGCCAGAAAGCAGACTCAGCCTCACTTCAGTGGACTAAAGGCTCAGATTGCTGTAATTCTATTGTTGGCTTGCTGGGATCAATCCACACAGACCCGGGCTTTGTGTGTTACCTCTGTCAACCAGTGGGAGCAGAGACATGCCCTACAATGGACTGTTTTGCTTTTATTCTTTACTTTTACATTTTAAAGTTTTAAAACATTTTTAATTTTTTTCTCTTTTTCTTGATTGTTTCTTCATGTATGTATTTTGGTATTGGGAACTGAACTCAAGACCTTGTGCTTGCCAGGCAGGTGCTGTGCTACTGCACTATAACGCTGACCCCTTGTTTTTATATGAATGAGAACATTGTTTCTAGTTTTGCTGTTGTTTTTTTCTGTTCCTATTTCTGTTTCTTCCTTCTGTCCTTTTCTTCTGTCTTCTTCACCAGTTAGCAGAGCTTGAGTAATCTCTAAAAAGTAGTCCTTTCCTAAGGGTTCTCAATACTATAAATATACCTACTCAGTACACAATATACAATATACAATACAGAATATACAATAAATATACCTCCTCAATACTCAATATACCTACTCAATACAATAAATATACCTACCATGAACAATTTACAAGTATCAATGCAAGAATTAAACTAAAATAGAAAATGAGATGCCATGGAAGCACGATGTAACCCCAGACTTCCAGCTCACCAAAAGCAAACCCAGGGCTCAGTGAGGCAGAACACTCTTAAAACCACCCACCTGGATTCTCTGAAGTGGTAACAGCAGAAGTAACAAAGTAAATGAATGAGGCTCTAGAAAAAAATCAAATCAGAATAATTTCTTAGATAATTCCAGGGATGATGACCATAAAGAAAGGCATAATTAGTGAATCTAGAAGAGATATAGATAAAAATAGAAGAGCTTAGGAAAATGATGAAAATCATGAATGACAAGCATAGGAAAGAAATGGAATCCATGAAACAAATTCAATTCGATATCCAGGAGATTAAAAATTCTATTGAAAGTATATGCAGCAGAATGAATCAATGTGAGAACAAAATCCTATCTTCTATATTTAGAAGATAGGATTGCAGTTAGTGATCATGAAATGAAATATTTCTTAAAAATAGCAAGGACTATGAAAAGTCAGTCCAACAGCTGCTTAATAAGGCAAAGAATAATATAAAATTGATCAAAGTCAATGAAAAAGCAGGAGATAATGCAAACAAAATAAAAACCCTGTTCACGGAAGTAATGACAGAAAACTTCCCAAACATGGGAAAAGAATTTGACATAGAGTAAGTGAGGCATATGGAAGTCTAACTAGCCATGATCAAAAAAACTACCCCAAGGTATATAATACTCAGGATTCTAGAAATTCAACTCAAGAACAGAACGTGAAAGGCTGTTAGAGAAAGGAGACAAATCACTTATACCAGAAAGCCCTTAAAGCAGACTTCTCAACATAAACTCTTCCATCAAGGAGAACTAGGAGTGAAGCATTTAAAATCCTAAAAGAAAGCAGCCTCCAACCCGGATTGACGTACCCCATAAAATTATCCTTCGGAATTGATGGGGAAATAAGATACTTCCGTAACAAAGAATATCTGAAGAAACTCATGACCACAAAGCCAGGACTCCAAAATTTTTGAAAGACACTTTAGAAAGATAATGGAGAGTACAGCCTCAGGATGAATCCGCCAGGCAAAGCAAGTAAATAAACGGAGAGGAAAGATAGAAAACCAACAACAGGAAAGTAACATGACAAGGGTATGTCAATACCTATCGGTTATAGCCATCAATATTCACGATCTCAATCCACTAGTCAAACAACGGACTGGTAGAATGTATGAAGAAGCAAAATTCAACCATAGGCTGCATAAAAGAAACACATTTAACTCAAAAAGATATTCATGGACTGAAAGTCACAGGATAGAAAGTAATATTCTATGTGATAGGAACTTGGAAAAAAACAGGGGTAGTTATTCTCTTTGCAGACAAAGTGGATTTCAAGCCATGACTATCAAGAGTGACAAAGATGGTCACTAATCCTTGTAAAGGGAACCATCCAAGAGGAAGATATAACAATCATAAATATATATGCATCAAATACCAGTGTACCCAACTATACAAAATGAATATTAAAGGACATGAAAAATCAAATAAGCACTGATACAGTTGTAATGGGGGACCATAATACCCTGCTGTTACAAATAGATCAACTAGACAAAAAAAAAAAATCAACAAGGAAATATCAGAATTGAACCAAATTTTTGAACAAACGGACTTAGTAGATGTCTACAGAGTGTTCTACCACAAAACATCAGAATACACATTCTTCTCAGGTGCACACAGGATGTTCTCCAAAATAGACCACTTACTAGCTCATAGAACATGGTAAAGTAAGTACAAAGGAAGTGAAATTATCCTATGCATATTATCAAAACATAGTGCAATGAAATTGGAAATCAATGGCAAAAGAAACCACAAAACTTCATGAACACATGGAAATTAAGCAACACCCTCCTAAACAACAAATGGGTGACAGGTAAAACTAAAGAAGAAGTTAGACAGTTTCCATAATGAAATGATAAAACCAGTACAACATATCAGAACTTATGCGATGCAATGAAAGCAGTCCTACGAGGGAAATTTATAGCAATAAATTCCCACAGCGGTAAAACAGCATTAGCTAAAATAAATAATTTAATGTTGAACTTCAAGCTTCTAGAAAAAGAAGAGCAAGTCAAGCCTAAAGCTTGTATGAGGGAGAAAATTATAAAGATTAGAGCAGAAAGTAATGTAGTTGAGACTCAGAAAGCAATACAAAGAATCGGCAAATTGAAGAGTTGGTTCTTTGAAAGAATAAATCAAATTGATAAACCCCTAGCCAATCTTATCAAAAAAAGAAATAAAAACTCAAATTCATGCAATAAGGATGAAAAGGATGAAATCAGTACAGATCCTCTGGAAATTCAGAAGATCATCAATACCTACTTTGAAAAGTCTTTATTCTCATAGGATGAAAAACACAGAAGAAATAGATGGATTCCTAGAAACACATGAATTACCAAAGCTGAATCAAGAAGATATAAAAATCTGAAAAACACAATATCAGCTAATGAAATTAAAAATGTAATCAAACACTTACCAACAAAGAAAAGCCCAGGTCCTGATGGATTCACAGCTGAATCCCACAAGAAATTTAGAGAAGGGCTGGGGATATAGCTCAGTGGAATAAGCGCCTGCCTAGCAAGCGCAGGGTCCTGAGTTCGATCCCCAGTACCGCCAAAAAAAAAAAAAAAAAAAGAAATTTAGAGAAGATTTAACATTAATACTCCTCAAACTGTTTAATGAAATTGAAAGGGAAGCATTTTCCCTAACTCATTCCTAAAGGCAAGTATTACCCTGATACCAGAGAAAAGACACCAGAGAAAAAACCAGAGAAAGACAATCAAAAAAGAGAACTTCAGGCCAATCTCCCTCACGAACACAGATGTAAAAATTCTCAATAAGATACTAGCAAACAGAATGCAGAAAATCATCAAGAAGATTATACATGATGACCAAATGGTATTCATCCCAGGGATGTAGGTGATAGAAAAGAAGACCAGCATGGAACCAGACCACACCTTCTGACATGAGAGAAGTCTTTACTGGGGGTAGTGGCCCCGGGGGGTAGCAGGCTGCCTAGCAGACCAAGGTAGCAGCAAGCTGAGCAAAGCATGGGCTTTTAAACTCTTTTTTGGGGTGGGTGTCAGTGGGCCAGAATAGCCTGAGTGGGGGTGGGGTGGTGATGGTGATAGTGTCCGTGGGTCAGAACAGTCTGAGCAGGGTGGGTTGGGCCAAAATAACCCCAGCAAGGTGAGTTGTTTGTCAGAGTCCTGCCAAAGCAGATGAGGGCAGGTTTGGCTTTTGTGGCCAAGGGGAACTGAAGTGGAACAGGTAAGGGAAGGAGAGAAATACTGAGAGTTAAAGTTTTCCCATGAGGGGAGCTGACTGCTTCATGACTTATCAGTAGGGATGGTTCAACACACACAAATCAATAAATCTAATACACCATATGAACAGAGCCAAAGACAAAAATCACGTGATCATCACAATGGATACAGAAAAGCTTTTGATGAAGTCCAACACCCATGCATGATAAAAACATTACAGAAAATTAGAATAGATGGTCTTTCCTTCACTTTGATACAGGCCATCTATGACAAACCAGCAGCCAACATCATACTAAATGGACAGAAACTGAAAGCTGTCACTTTAAAGTCAGGACCAGGACAAAGATGTCCACTCCTTCTCAATATAATTCTGGAAGCATTAGTCAGAGCAATTAGACAAGAGAGAAATAAAAGGAATAAGGACAGGAAAGGAAGAAGTTAAATTATCATTATTTACTGATGACATGATACTCTTCCTAGAAGACACCGAAAACTCCACCAAAAGATTCCTAGAATTAATAAGCAAATTCAATAGGGTAGCTGGATATGAAGTCAACACTAAAAAATCAATAGGATTCTCATCAAATAACAAACTCACTGAGAGAGAAGTTAGGGAAACCACACCCTTTACAATAGTATCCAAATAATGAAATACTTAGAAATCAATCTAACAAAGGAAGCAAAAGACTGGTACAGTGAAAATTATAGTTCTCTGAAAAAAGAGATGGAAGAGGATTTCAGAAAATGGAAAGATATTTCTTCTCATGGATAGTAAGACCCAACATTGTGAAAATTGTGATATTCCCAAAATTATTATAGAGATTTAATGAATCCTGATCAAAATACCATTAGCATACCTCACAGAACTAGAGACAACATTCCTAAAATTCATTTGTAACCAGAAGAGACCTAGAATAGCAAAGGCAATCCTGGGCAATGAAGGCAAGAAAGGCATCACAAGGAGGTATCACAATCCCTGACTTGAAATTATACTACAAAACTACTGTGATAAAATCGGCATGGTACTGGCAAAAAAATACAATAACCAAAAAAATCCAAAAAATAGACTGGAGAACCAGTGCAACAGATTAGTAGATTCAGACACAACTATAAACACACTCAACCACCTGATCTTTGACAAAGGGGCTAAACATGTTCACTGGAAGAAAGAACCTCTTTAATAAACGGTGCTGGAGAAACTAACTTTCCACATGCTGAAGACTAAAACTAGACCCATGTCTATCACAATGCTCTAAACTAAAGTCAAATTGATCAGATATCTAAATATTAAGATAGAAATATTAAATCTACTGGAAGAGAAAGTAGGTAGAAATCTTGAAGACATAGAAGTAGGCGGAGAGTTCATGAACAGAAACCAAACTGCACAGGAGATACTTCAAAGAATCAACAACTGGGTCTCATCTTATTAAAACGTTTTTGCACATCAAAAGGAATAACCAACAGGGCGAAAAGAAAACCCATGAACTGGGAAAAAATTTTAGCCAACTGTACCTCAGACAAAGGACTTCTATCTAGAACATATAAAGAATTAAAAAAAACAAATCAGGCCTCCAAAATTCAAAGACCCAAACCAAAAATGGTCATCTGAGATGAATACACACTTCACAGATGAAGAAATACAAATGGCAAATAAATATATGAAAAAAAGTTCAATATCATTGATTGAGACATGCAAATTAAAACAATGTTGAGATTCCATCTCACCCCAGAAAGAATGGCCATCATCAGAAAATCAACCAGTAGCAAATACTGGTGGGGGCTGTAGGCCAAAAAGAACCCTTCCCCACTGTTCATGAGAGTGGAGACTGGCACAACCACTGTAGAAATCAGTGTGGAGATGCCTCACAACACTAGAATTAGAGGTCCCATTCCATACAGCTGTTCCCCTCCTGGGTATCTTCCCAGAAGAACTGAAAACATCATACCACAGTGATATATGTGCACACATGTTTATAGCAGCACAATGTGTCATAGCAAAATCTTGAAATAACCCAAGAGTCCATCAACTGAAGAATGGATAAAAAGATATAGCATTTTTATAAATACAGTGCTACTCAGCTTTAAGGAAAGATAAACTTAAGGCTTTTATAGGTAAATAGATGCAACTAGAGAACATAGTCCTAAGTGACATAAATCAAACTTGCATGTGTAAACACTGTATTGTCTCCCTAGTGTAAGAAACTGAACAAGTACACAGGATCCAGAAGGTATAATAGATACCGTAAAAGGGAGACAAACTCCTCAAAGGGAAAGAACATCTGGGAAGAGGGAAAGGAGAAAAGGAGAAAGGAAAAAATATATGTACATAGACCCAAGATAGCTCAGATAATTATTCTACTAATTTCTATTAGTTCATTGAGAGGAACAGTTAGTGCTTATATTATCTGATCAATGTTGCATGCCTATATCTGGTAATCGGAGCAATTACTTTGAAGATAACAATATGCAATATAATAACAGTTGTTAATTTCCTATCATCCTGTTTTGAAATTCTGTATCATTTTTATTGTTTTTTAAAATTTCTTTTAAAAATTAATTTAAAACCTGGCCTGTAGGCTGAGAGTAATTTTTATATTTTGAAATTGTCTAATTAAAATGAAAAAGATGAGCTTTTCATGATATGTGGAGATTGCGTGAAAACCAAATTTCAGTGCCCATAAACACAGTTTTCTCAGAACACAGCAGTGTGTATTCATTTCTTACTACTGAACACTTCCTTCACTTTATAACAGCAGCGTTGAGTAGTTGCAACCTTCCATGCTTAAAATATCTGCTGCTGCTTCTTAGTCCAGGAGAGAGGGCATACATTGCTCATCTTTAACATTACTTGCTATAAAAGGTAGCATGTGAAAATATAATCTTACCATAGAGTGGTCCCAAGCTTGGAACAACCATTATTTATCAAATGGTTAAATGATGGTACTGAACCTTCATTCTGTATCTGCTATGTACCAGGCTCCATGGCAGGTGCTGTGGACCAAAAGAAGCCCAGGATGAACTGACGTTGACATGACCGGCTTTTGTGTACTTAGAGCAGAGAGACAGACACTGTGACAGATGCATGTCCCAGGATTGGTCACAAACATTGATGATGGACACGTGTATAGGTAGGAAGGAAACAGGGATGGAAACTTCATCAATTAGTTCTACCTTTTGGTTTCTTCCAGTTTTCCACCCCAACGCCTTCATTTGTCTGTTACTTTTGAGGACCTATCATGTACCCATGTGCCAGCTTAGGCAATAGAGCTTCTTTTTTCTCTCAGTACTGGGGATTGACCCCAGGTGCCAATGTGCCACACCTGCAACCATGTTAATTTTATTTTGAGACAGGATCTTGCAAAGTTGCCCAGGCTGGATTGAATTTAGTGATCTTCACACTGCAGCCTCTTGAGTAGCTGAGATTACATGCAGGCCTATCAGTTCTGGCAAGGTTTATTGTTTCCAGCCTAATCCAGGAGACCAGTCACAATCATGAAACAGGACAAGGGTGGATCAAGGAGCTGTGACCTTGGGTAGATGCTCACAGGTTGTCACATGGGTGTGGTGGGTCAGGGGACACTATCTATTCTCTTGTTAAACAGACTTGTCACAGAGCGCAGTCATCCCCTGTCCAGCTGCTGTCCTCTGATGGATCTGCACAGCTGTGGACCATACCCTCCCTCTGCTGGTGAGCACCCTAAGCTCCTTTACAGCTGGGGTTTAGTCAGGACTCCAAACCCAGAGCTTGCTCGTAACCACAAAGCACAGGTCAAAGTGGGGTTATACCGTGGCTCTCCTGGATCAACTTATTTCCGTAACTCTCTAGTCCTCATTTTTCTTTTGGTTTGCTAGGATTTAGGTATATATAACTTTATCAGATGTTTATTGAGCAAATGCTGATTGAATGGAATAACTATTAATACTGGTAGTTCAACTCCAGTCATAGATTAGTGGAGCACGCTTCTGGGGGTGTCTGGGCGGGTCATGGAGGCTCGACCTTGAGTACTGTATTTCTTTCCTGTTTCTCTCTGGTGGTGTTTCCTCACTTTGCTTCCCAGCCACACCCTTCTGCCTTGATGTCCCTGCCTTGGAGCCTGCTGACCATGGACTGAATCTCCTTAAAATGTGAGCCACAGTAATCCTGTCCTCCTTGCAGTTGTAAGTGCTGGGTCTTGTGTCTCAGTGATGGGAAAGTGACTAATGTAGACGGGAGAGGGCAAGGACAAAGAAAAACAGTAATAAAAACAATAACAATAAACATCCACATCTTTGAAAAAATTGTAGCCTAGTGGTGGTGGGGAGACAACAAAAATAGCAAGTAAAATTCAGAGTGATAAGGTATAAGACAATGACTCTTAAACCAGAGAACTCTGAGGCTATTTCATGTTGGTTATCTACCAGCTACCAGGCTTTGGAAAATATCACTTAACCTGTTTGGTTGATGTTTTCCAAAGCAGTGAGAGGAACAGAGTAACCTCAGTGTTAATGTGTGGATTAAATATGATGAGAAATTAGAGCAGGTTCTACGCAGAGTAGTAGTTATTGTTGTTGTGACATAGCTCTGTTCATTGTGGGATCAGCGCCCCAGGGAGGGCATCGGATAGGGAGGGAGGGCTGGGGAGAGGCTCCCGAAAGCTGGTGACACTTGAGTGCAATGTGGAAAGATGGGTCACCATTATAGCTGAGGTGCAGACAGCGCTGTCCCGAGAATGTGCCTCATGTGATCTCTTCATTCTCATGGCCGCCCTCCGAAGCAGTGCAATATTCTCTCCATTACTGCCAGTGAGAGCCACATGGGACTTGTAAGCAGGAGAGGCATGGGTCTAGGGAGGCCTCGGGCAGTGGAACTGGGGGAAAGGCCAGGGAAAGAAAGACAGCAGGTTTCAGGACTGAGTACAGCATGGTGGGCTGGAAGGAGAAGGTACGAGGGCAGGTAATGTGGGATGAGACTGGAGAAAGAGGCAGGCAGATTTCTTCTGTCACCCGCGCAGTTTGCAGGGCTCCCAGCTGGCTGGGTGTGAGGAGCCTGGCTTTGGTCACATCAAGCATGAAATGGTGTCACAGTGTACTGCAGCTGAGTGAGGGATTTCAAGCACTCTAAGAAAGCAGAGCTCAAAGAGGCTGGCTGGTCACATCCAAGAACAGACGGCCTGTCCACCACCACTAGTGTGACAGATAAGACAGGTGGACTTGACCACAAAAACCACATATAAAGAGGCACTGTAGAGCTGCTAATGAGATGTGATCTTCTCCAGTGATCAGCCAAGCTTTGCTCAGAGACCAGTACTCAAGGCTCAAGGGAGCAAATCCCGCAGGACCTCCAGTGGAAATGCACACTTTCCTAGGTGTCCTGAATTAGACCTGAACTTCTGCTCAGGAAGTGGCTTGGTCTTGACTTGGTCTCATTCATATGAATGCCCAGATGGGGACCTTCTACCTGTCTGTGTGTGCCTTACTGAGTAAGGGTTTGCTGTGTACATCGGTGTATGAATAAATTGTGTCCAAGAGATAATGTCTGTCTGTTGCTTGATGTTCAGGTTCCCTTACTCTAGCGCAAGGGTGGAGAACCTGAGGCACTTGTGCTGCAGCAGGCTATTTTGTTACCACTGAAATCTCTAAAAGGTTCACCATCACTGCGCTAGTATAAGGTGCTTGTAATACCAGGGTCCAGCACTGTCTTCCACAGAGCCTGGCAGTCCACTTTTCGTCAGGCTGATGAGAAGCAGATGTTATGCGCGCCTCCTCCATGGAGGACGTACTTCTCCTTTACAAAACACACCACAAGGTTCTTGGGAGTTGATGAAGGAAGTGTTCCAGAGAGGATGGACCAAGATCCAGATGTCTGACTGCCAGTGTCTCACATGTTATCCAGTTCAAGTGACTTCGAGCCTGAAAGTGACGCATACATAAAACTGAGCTCAGTTCCAGGCTCAGACACAGATGCACGCATGTGGGTTGTCCTGATGCTGAGCCTTTCAGTGACATCCACCCTCAGCCAAGGGCTTGTTACCTTTGTTTCTGTTTTCAATCCCTTGACCCAAAGCCGCAGCCCAGTTTACTTTGACTGTCCTTGGCCTGAGGTGAACATGCACCAAAAAGTATTTTTTAAATCTTTTTTTTAATTTTAAGAATAAAGGAAGAAAATATATTAACAGACACCCATTTACAAAATAGCATAAGAACAATACAAACAATACAGAGTTATAGACAAAGTGGTAGGAAATTAGCAATGGTTGTATTACATATTGATACCTTCAAAGTGGTTTCTCAGGAGAACAAATAGACATATGCAATAATGATCAAACCAGTAATCATTAACTGTTCCTTTCAATAAAGCAACGGAAAACAGCAGTACAATTGTTAGTGATCCTGTATATACATACATACGTGATTTCCCCTTCTTTCCTCTCTGTTCCCACATCCCAATGAAATGAAAGGAAAATGCTGAAAAGTAATGGGTAACTGGGGTTTGGAGGAGCAAAAAGGACTTTTAACTGAGACACAGGGGAGGAAACAGGCAAAAGGAGAAACAGATACAAGTACTAAACTGGGACAGAAGGGAAACTGATTTATAGGTGCTGTTTGAAAGGTGCCAGGATGTTCTAGTTTTTAGGTGTCCTAAAGCCATTAAGACAGGTGGTGGCACATTTGAAGACAGCCCAGGGAAGGGTCCCACAGCTGCTATGCTGTCTTGTTTGTGATCCAAGAACACCCTGTGGATTTGCATTAACACTGTGTCCTCCAATGACTTGGGCTATGGACTCAAACATTACCTGTTTACTCCCTGCATGGCTGGTGTCCAGATGTCCCCCCAAAGTCTCATGCAGTCATAGATGGGACTTTCCAGAGGAGGCTGGATCTAGGGTGTGTGATGCTGGCATTAAGGGTGTGTGGTTACCAAATTAGTCCACTGATTGGTTTGGCATAGTCCTGGGTGTGCATAACGGGAAGGCCCTCCCCGGGTGAAGGTGGCACCACCCGAAGGGCAGGTAGCCTGGAAGGGATAAAGGGTAGAGGCGGGCCTATTGCTGCTCCACCATTTTGCTGCTTTGCTCCTCTCCTATTAAGTAAAGGGTTTCCCCCCTTTACTCTCCTGTATCTGAAGAACTTCCTAACATGTTTTAGGTGCCTGCCAAATGCTTGCTGAATGAGTGATTTCTGATTATCGCTTCTAGGACTGGACTAATTTTCCTTTGGAAGGTACAACTTTAAATATGATTGCACATACTCTGCTGGCATATTTATCATGCCTTGGGATGCCTTTTAAGGAGGAAGGACGGATGATGGTCTTTTTATAAACATCTCTGTCACCTGTGGTCCTCAGCCAATTCATAATCTTAGTTAAGACATTAGACACTGTCATCAGGAAGAGGGAGCTATGGTTGCTCCCGAACTAGCTGTGGTGCACAAGGGCAGGGAGGTTATAGTTTGTGAGACTCACATAGCACATTTAGTGCCTGCCAGGAATAAGAGCCAGATATGGGGCAGCTGACCTGCAGGTAGGAGGAATCGCCCTGCATAGATCACAGTGGGAAACAGTCACTGGGGCTGAGTGTGGATGTGGACGCTAGATGGCTGGGAGTTGTTAAGCCACTGATGTAGACCACAGCCAAATAGGTTCTCAGTGTGGAAGCCCAAGTGTGCATGGCAGGGCTAGGGGTAGGTCTCACTCTCAATTACGGATGAGACTGGCCAAGATCCAGAGTTTGACTCAGGGTGAGCCTACGTCACCCTAGCACTCTTGACGACAGAAGAAGCAGAGGCATGCTTGGGCTTCTAGCTTAGGCCCAGAGCACGTGTGCTAGCAGAGCCTCATGGGCCTTGGCCGCTGCTGTCGCTGTGGCTCTCTTTCCTTAGCTGACTCTGAGTGATCTGAGTTGCTCTGTGGTGAATCCATGAGGCAGAGGGCTTCTGACACATTGTGTCCTTGTTCCCAGGGTTGAAAGTCCTCTGTGGGCAGGAGTGGCCTCTTTAAGTCTTTCCGACCTTGTCATTTTATAGAGCAGAGACCTCAGCACTCACTGGGACTGAAGAACTGGGCGCCTTCCTCCGAGACTACAGCCTCCTGTGGAGACGCAGTGGCGGCCTGCAGAGAGCGGCTGACTCAGATGGGGTGGAAGGGCCAAGGAGGAGCAGGCTGTGCAGGTGACCCTGGGGGGCCTCCATGGTTTCTGTCTGCACCACATCTCCCTAGATCTCTCCTTCTCTGCGAGGCCTCCTTGCTTCCCGTTTCTACCCTGTCCATTGGCTGCTGCAAACCCAAGGGTCAGCAAGTGCAGAGGAAGGTAATGGAATAAGTGGACAGTTAAGCAATGTGCAGTCCATCATGATTGTCAGTTTGTGACTTGTTTTCCAGTAAAGAAATCCCTAACTATTCATTTTCTCTGGAGAACACCAGTTGTAACTATGTCTTCACAGTTATATTCGATTTGGGACACTTCCTGCCTCCAGATAGTTCTAGGTCTGGGATCGTGCAAGAATGGCTTTTGGGCTGGGCCCAGTGGTGCACGTCTGTGATCCTAGCACTTGGGAGGCTGAGGCAGGAGAATCACCATGAGTTCAAGATCAGCCTGCACTGCACAGCTTAAGGTAGCCTGAACTACGTTGTGAGATCCTATCTCACAACAAACAAACAACAACAAAGAGTGGCTTTTGCATTGAATAGCACCAGTTCAGGGGCAGAAGAACGGAAGGCATATGAACCCTGACTTCTCCACCACCACAAAGCTCAGTCTCAGTCTGACTTGAAGTGGACTCGTCTGCCCCTGTCCTCCCATCTCCGCTCTCACAATGGTGATCTGACACTGAGCTGGGGGAGAATCTTTGGGGTTGACCTAGACTGGGAGAAGGTGTTGGAGTGGCCTGCTGGGCACTACATCCTCATTCGTTCTGCTCCCTCAGTCTCTGCTGAATTTCTTCAGTCAGGATCCAGTTGTGGGCTCCTGACAGCCTTTCCACTCACTAGCTCCTGAGGGGAATCTGGTCTGTGGGGTGCATCCTGCACTCAATAAGTATATATCGTGCATTACAAGTGAAACACGAATTTCAAAAATGGGAAAGAAGTGTCCCTGGAGCACCTGGGATTGTGTAGGGTTTTCACAGGTATCTTACTTCACCCTCTCACTGAGCACGTGACAGTAATGTTACTGAGTTGTGGAATACAGAGATGAGAACAGAGATGAGAAATTTGGTCCCTGGGCCAAGAATATCCCCACAGCACGAGGCCGGGCCTGCTCTGAGCCAGACTTTGTGTTCAGGTGTCATTCCCAAATCCCAGGTCTCCCTGAGATAATGCTGCAACCAATCAGGCTGATTGGCATATGTGTGCATAACTTTTGCATTACTAGTTGACACACATTCCAGCTGGTATCCTTGTGAATACCTGGAAATCAAGGTCTTGTATTTATGTTCAAACTTATGTTCCCTCTAACTTCCCGAATGGAGTCAAAAACTGTGTTCTTTCCAGTCACCCTGAGTCGTGTTGCTCAGCTCGGCACCACGGCCCTGGGACTTGGGTGCCTTATTCTTGTTGTGGCGTGTCGCATGCAATGAAGGACGTGGAGCAGTGCCCTGGTCTCTCCCTGCTAGCGGCAGATAGGACCCCAGCCTCTAAGGCAAGCCAGTGCAGAGATCTCCATGGCAGTACAGAGGCTGCCCTGGGGGTGGTGGGGTCTGTCCCTTGCTGAGAACCAGTGCCTCATTCTCTATTATCCAGTCTCTTGTATTGCTTTCAGTTTCTTCTGTTTCTCTAACTTCATGACCTGGGTATTTAATGTCAGATGGGCACTCACAGGGAGTCCGTTGTCCCTCAAAATATCAGGCCTTGAAGGCCCAGGGAGGGAAGTTTTTATGGAACTGAAAAGGGGTGGTACGGAGGTAGAGTACTTGGCTATCTTTGATTGGTTCCTACAATATGCATCATAGTGACCAGCTGTGCATTACAGTGACCAGCTGTGCATTATAGTGACCAGCAGTTTCTAGGAAACAGAAGCAACTGGAACTGGAACAGTCACTATCACTGGGCAACTGAGGTACACTGGCTGGGGGTGGGGTGGCGTTTTTTGCTACACTGGCTTTTGCTTGTTTGTCTTGCACTACTTTGTGGTGCGGGAGAATGGTTCAGGAGAGTCATGAAGATGCTGGCCCAGGGCTGGGGGCACTGTCCAGTGCTGTACTGACATTATCACTGGAAATGATGTCGAACCAGACTTCATCTGGAGGGTTTTGCAAGCTTTTGGTTCCACTCAACTGTAAGTAGATATGAAGACCCCCCTGAAAGCAATGAGACTCTCCCTATTTTGTGGCCTCCTATTCTTGGCTTACGGAGCCACTGTCCATTTTGTCATTTGCTTGGGTGCATTAGTGCCGGTAAAATTGTCCGTTTGATCTTTCTCCATGTTGACAAAGCATTGTTTCCTTAGAGAGCTGAGTGTCAGCAGAAGGCTCATCTTGTGCAGAAGAACAGTGTTCTCTTGAAGGCCTGTGATGAGCATGATGCTTCACACATCCCCAGGAAAGAATGTTTTCTTCATTTTCTGCAAGAGGGAACTTAGGCCTAGAGCATTTAAACCCCAGGTTTGGGTCCCATGACACAGCGGCCGGGCTCTTCTTACAGAGTCCTCTTGCCTCGACTGCCAGCAAACTCCAGCCTAATTGAATGTTTGTAGGGAGCAATCATGGTCTTTGCATTTTTTAATACCTGTCTTCTTTAATTCTAGATTGTTTTTCATCTTTACGGTTTTGTTTGTAATGTTTGCTAAGTATATGTTTAGAGTTCTTATTGTGACCTGCCTCCAGTTTCCTTACTTTATGGAGAATCTTTGGAGTTTAGCTTATAAGTAGATCCCAAATAAAGTCATCCAGTCTTGAACTATGTATTTAGAGCTAATAAACTTCACTGTTGCTATTGAGTTTTATCTGAGGATTTGCTTGTACTGTGCTGTCTTACACTGCATGTGAATTTCCTTATAGGCAGAAGCCAAACTCTTAGGCCGGATAATTGAAGGCTGACCTCCTCTCTCTTGCTGCCATATGCAATTTACCACTTGCTTCCTCTGACTTTCCTGATCACATCTGTAACTTTCCCCACCCCTTTTCTATGGACAGTCCAGGCCTTTTTTTTTATTTTATTTTTTATTTTTTTTATTTTAGAAACATAAAAGCACAAAAACATATTGACAAACAGACACCCATTATCATAGAAAATAGTACAATCACAACTAATCTATAGACAAGGTGATATGGTCTCAACAGTAGTTGTTGCTTTATCCATT